>CAEFZX010019045.1:0-42290 GCA_903066825.1 Alfaro cultratus | reverse complement strand
CTTCTTAAGTAGATTTCCTTTAATTGAGCTCACCAGACAAACTAATCAACCCAGCTCTCTGAAATTAATTATAGTGATTCAAAGAGCCCTGACACACAATACCATCTATAAATTTAATAGCACAACAAAAAATGTAACCTTTATGACACTTAAATCCAATTTGCATAATAATTTGGAACACGGTGTATAACTGGGAATAAATTTCTTCAATCGAGCACCAATATAATTTGCAAAATAAACACCTTTCATAAAGCAAACATGCAAAACTCTTTTTGGATCTACAATGAATGACATCCCATCCTGCAAAAAAAGAGAAAAACTCAGATTACTTTATTTGCTTGATATAACTTGTTTTTATTTCCTTGGCCCCAAGTATTTTTGACTCGTCGATTTTGACAAAAAGATTATACACCCCTGTCTTAAGCCTTCATCATAACCTCTTTTTTTCCCCCTTCTCTCTTTGCACAAATCGCCCGCAAATATGTTCAGTTAACTGGAGGCTTTAAAAGTCATCATGTGCTGCTGACACCTGCCAGAAGGCCCCTGAGGTGGAGTCCGTGGCCGCGGTGGAGACAGTGATGCTCGATTAACCAGAGATGAAAGATGTATAACTCAGCCAGCTATTAAAATATCCCTCAGCAGAAATGACAGACCTGTGGTAAGGAGGGGGTTTTAAAAAGAACACGGACAGGAAGACTGAACGGGATATATCCTTTGGCTTCGTCTTATCACTGAAGTCGCTTGTTTATTGGTTGCTCCCTGCTTTTAACGAGGCTGTCTGCATGGATAACTGGTGTCTAGAGCCAGCTGTTAAAAAAAAGTTGGCAGACCACAGATGTATTTTTTAGTGTATTTTTCGCCCATAAAGTCAGGGGACTTTCCTACAAGGTGCAGCTTTTGTCTTTTTTTTTATTTATTTTTTTACTCTGTCAGATCTGCACACTTCTTATTAATTACATGTTTGGGTCTCGCCTGTCCTGTGGTGGTTGTTCTGATGGGAAACAAGGATATTTTTCTCTTCTCAAATCACTGTCATTTCTCCCTTTTTGTTTTATTCGCGCTCCCGTCTGCTTCACAGTTGAATATTGGCTAAATGGAAACAGATTTCACGTTTCACTAATCAGTCTTTGAGTGGACGTTGAAGTGAGCGGGGGGTGTTGATTATGGCGGCTGTCAGATTCAGTTTGCGGTGTTTGAGCGGGCGACACGTCGCTCTGTCAGAGCGGAACGCAGCGTAGATATGTGGTGGAAGGGCTAAGTGGATAAGAAAAGATCGGACGGGATTTTTAAATTCACAACAAAATGAAACAAAATGCCAGGCAGATTGAGCAGGAAATGCAAGAAAGAAAATGATAAGGTCACACCAATTCACTCAACTTGTTCAGAAACAGGTTAGACATGACCAGCGTCTCCTTCAGATTTGTGGGCGAATTTCTCTGCTTCGTCTGTTTATTCGGGGGTTTCCATGCTGATGGACAAACTAGGAATGTAATTTATTTCATCCGGTCCAGAGTAGAGGACTGTTTGACTTTATGCTCCTGGCTAAGTGATTGTAAAAGGTCTTCATCTCCTCTTCCTCTGCTTTTATATCTCTCCCAGACGTAAACTACTAAAAGTCTTTACTGTCGTAGCAGACGTGACGGCCAGAGCTGTCCTCTCCTAAAGCCAGAGGTTTTGATAAAAGAAGATAAATCATCTGCTTCTCTCCTTTACGACGCCAAATCAGGAAAATTTGGAAAAGTCAGCAAAATCATAAAAAGATTTACATTCATTAAGTGTCATTCCTGGTACATATGTAAAAAAATTTAAAAAAAATTAAAAATCTTGCAATAAATTCCTCTTTTATTGCAATAGTCTCTTGCGTGTTGTGACTGG
Source organism: Alfaro cultratus (assembly GCA_903066825.1). Lineage (NCBI taxonomy): Eukaryota > Metazoa > Chordata > Actinopteri > Cyprinodontiformes > Poeciliidae > Alfaro > Alfaro cultratus. The sequence continues at coordinate 40,415 of CAEFZX010019045.1, read as the reverse complement.
GATTTTTTTTAATCCAATCTTTAAATTGAATTCAATTGTTCATCTATATTAAGAAATATTTTGAGGTAAAATCACAACTTCTAACAATCTCTGTAATTTACATTAGACTAACACTTTTACAGAGTTTTAGTGTAGCTATAAGAGTTTTTAGGAACTTTTCATTAGTAATCGAAGATTTTTCTTTTTTCCTGGGGTTTAAATAGGAAGCAACACAGTGTGTGGCATTGTATTTCATCGAGGTTTTGGCCACCATGCTTGAAGAGTACCCATATAGCAAAATGGTATATCTCCGAGCATTTCTGATAAAACTGCATCATGGTTCTGAACGTTTTTTTATGTCTTAGAACCATTTGTAGTTTTTTTGTGAGTCAGTTTCCTCTTTATTGGGCCATTTATAAGGGTGCACTAATAAATCAGCCTTGATTTCCTTAATTTTGGGAGATCTGCGATCGGCCAATCCTTTCAGGAGAAACTAATCTTGTTTACTTCTGCAAATGTCTGAAAATCAACCACTGTTCCATTTTTCTCTGCTGTGAAAAATGGGAACATTTGCACTTGTGCAGATAACATTTGATACCCCACTGATGCAAACTTAGTGACTTTTTCACAATATTAGCGACTTCTCAGCGGAAAAAAATTGGTATTGGACAAAATCTGAATCGACAAGTCAGGCTTTTTTTAAAGATTGATGATCAGCCAGAAAGCTGGATTTAGTGCAGCCATAGCTATTTGGATCAAGTCCCCTGCTGCTGAGCCGATCCTTCTTTTGTTGGGGTTCTGCCTTCATCTGGGGTCACAGATCAACACACTTCAACAGTTGTGTCTATAATGGTAAAATCAGATCAAGACACCACCAACCTGGGTGTTTTCATGGCGGTTTAAGTTTTAATCCCACATAATGCCACTCTGAAGTGTGTTGAAGCATATAAATAGAACAGGTTTTAAATGAACTGTTTAATTTTCATATAAATGTGTTTTTGCCTGTCCATCAAGCAACTTTGCACATTATAGAAAACCGTATAAACAATGCATATTTGAGCTTGTGGCCTGAATATCTACAAAATTCTCAAGATTTCAGTACCAAAGATGGGCAGATTGCCTCTGGTTTGTGCAGAAATATTTTAGAAAACATTCAGATGAGATGGACACATGTGATCTCCATCTCTGAGGACTCCACAGCACGATCTGTCATTTATCAGTAGCTGATAGAATCTCATGGGCAATGCTTTTGGAACCACTTCTATATTCAATAGAGCAGAGTCACAGTCACAGATGCCACTTCAAACTTTACTATGCAAATAAGAAGCTCTGTGTCAGTCTTATTTTTTTCTTTTTTGTTCCCCCAGAGTTGGCATGGACTCCTCTGAGTTTGAGGACCATCACACAGTGGAAACAGTGGAAACTGTGATTCGTCTGACCACAGTCGGACAAATCAGTATTCCAGATTCCAGATTCTGTTGAAACCAAATGAAAGCCACGTGCTTATTTAATTCAGATTTTGGAGCTCTTGGAGCGATGCACACTGCTTTCAGCAGGACATCTTTTCTATTTTCTCTTAACTATACAGAAACCGCATTCTGTGCACATAAGAAAGGCCTGGCTGAGGAAGAGGACGGTATTGGTACTGAACGAGATATCCACAAAAGAGAACGTGAGAAGAATTTCAAACACAATGGATGCTGTCAGTTGCTTTAGATTGCATTTGCACATTAAACTGGACACAAAGAAAACCTCGCTGGCAAATAAAATCAGGTTGGATGTAGGACTGAAACGATTAATCCGGCTTAATCAGTAATTGAAACAATCAACTAATTTAATTATTGAATAATCATTAACTGGAGCATACAGAGTCAAAAAAAGCCCAACACTACCAGAGCAGTGATTAAGCCAGAACTGTACAAAAAAGTTATGCATTTTGCATTGAAGATAGGGAAATTATTCATTTATTTCCGTCTTTTAATGTATTTAATGCATTTCTAATATTGAATAAATAAGGCTTAAGGAGTTCAATGAAAAATTTGAGGAATGTGCAATTTTTTCTTTTACCCAATTAATCATCAGAATAATTGATAAAATACTCGGATTTTAATTTCAGTCCTAGTTGGATGTTCATGAAAACATGAATGGTTTCCTCCTGTAGTTGCTCCTCCCCTTCCTTATGTCCAGATCTCCCCCCACACATCCCTATTCCTGCCCTCCAGTCCTCCAACATCCTCGTTTCGCCTGTGCAACAATATATTTGACTTTACTGGACGTCCCGGGAGGAATTCCTAGTGTTTGGTGAACCGGAGTCTCTCCAGAATGATTTCAAGACATGGCGGACAGCGGTCATTAATCACTGCGCTGTGACTGAACCTGCGCGTTCGTGACTTTACATGTGTGGACTTTGGAAATGCCTCTGTTTTCCTTTTCATATGCAGTATGTTCATCAGCGATCACATCCTATCTATTCACAGGGAAATTGCAGCGGCTTTGCCAGTGGGAGCAAAAGGAAGAGCTGTTTTTCTTCCCCTCTCTGGTGGTTCTTTCCGACTGCTCAGACTTGACCTATGGCGTGTCGCTTTCCCTCAAACGTCAAGGATGTGGAGGATGAACATCTAAAATGGTTGTGTGGCCTCCCGGCTATGTCATCCTTTTTTTTTATATATATATATATACTCGGCCAGACTTTTTACACCAACTTCCTGTTAGGGTTCAATGCACCACTACAGTGATCCCCATCTGTTCGGGGTTTACCTTTTAAACTTCCCAGAGCCGCGGCGTGAGTGATGAGGTGTTCACAGCCATCACCGCTGCACGATTCTAAGATCGCAAGACAGGCGCTGAGATAATAAAACACACAGGACTTTAGTTAAGCCAAATAAAAGAAAGGGATTTGAGGTATGCTCATGTTATAAATGGTCAAATGTGGAATTAATTGAAGATTTGTGGTTTAAGAACGGCAAGGCCTTGCAGTAATCTGCTATAGGCGCAGCTTAACCTCCTGTTCCACTGCTATTAATGTGATGGCAGTTGACTGAGTCCACTATGGAGGATTTGTATTTTGATTTAATATGCAGCTAGCCAGTTATGATTGACTTTTAAGAAATTGCAAAAGGAAAAAACCTGAGTCCCAGTCCCTCAAGAAGAGCGGAAGTAAGCCAGATGCTCTTATCTTGTGGAACCTTTCCACATAGTTGAAGTTAGCAAAGGTCAATATAATTTTCTATGATGATTATGAATATAAAAACCGTGGTCTTACCTTGTTAGTACAAACATTTGTGAAAATGTAAACCATGATCTATTTGCTTTTATTTAAAGGGGCGGTGTCATGTGATTTGAGATTTACATCATATTATAATGTTATCCCCTCATCTAAAACATACCTGAAATGTTGCCTTGATTCTTTTATGCATATTTGAGAAAACTGTTGATCTCCCTTGGTAACGGACCAGCTGAGTGAACCAAGCGCCTTTAAGGACGGAGCTCCACCTCAGACCTTATTTTAAATGGATCAGAACATGCAATTAGGAATTCTAATATAATGTAAAATAAATTATGTCACTCAAAGCATAAAACATAGAATTAGACTGACTAGATCTGCCCTTATGAATCTGCCACATTCTCACTGATCTAGAATTTTTTCAATACCGTAACAGATACAGATATTAATATCTGATCGGTGCATCTGTACGAATAACCTTTATAAAATAATTCAAGAATGTCAATTTAACAATTTAGATACTTTGTCTGAACCCATAGTACATAAATCAGTTTTGTATAATATTAAATTGAACAATAAGACAGCTATCGGGGACACACACAGCGGAGGGGATGAATCAGTGAATCAAATGCAGGGAAACGTTAGTAAACTTGAGAAATTAGATTTCTTAATTTCTTAATTAACTTAATTCATAGTGGAATCACCAGCAACTTTGAACAATTGGGATTCTATTGCGATATGGAAACAGAGTGGAGTGGGTCTCCTTTTTGCACATAGAAAAAAGACACTAGATTTGTCGCTAGTCTTCTTCTGGGGGAAAAAAAGTAACTAAATATAGCAACAAAGTCGATAAGTTGGCAACAGTGGAACAGAGATGTGTTGGAATTGGGAATATGATCCTTGCCCATTGTGATGGGTGAAAGCGATGGTTTGAACTTTGACCTTTTCTCTCTTTGCTCCGTACAACAGCAGAGTCCTGCAGTCTGAATGTTTTAAAGAACGATCTTTAAATTGTAGCAAATGATGTCGTAAAATGTACTTTTAAGAACCGTGGTACACCTAGACGTCGGCCAGTGCATTAGTTCACCCGTACTTAAGAACAAGCACATGTGTTGCTAATAGCAACAGATGACTTTAATGCTTGCCTGTGAGGACAAAGCTGTTTGAGGCGGTTTTATGCAAACAGCTTCATTCTGGCTCTAAATAAAACCATTGTCCTACGAAGAGCTTGTGTATTTTGTTGACATATTTTAGACGAGACCACAAAGAAGCCCCGTTTTTTTTTTTTTTTTTTTACTGCCTTCATACTCAATTCTGAAACGCTGCTTTGACACTGGCCTTCCTTCTTAATGCTTTGCATTCTAACGTAAAGACTGTGGTGTAGCTTTCTAAATATTCTCTCAGTGGGAGATTAGCCGATATAAGCTGTTAATGACAGGCAGGGATGAGTCCACCGGTTTCACAGCGCTTCCCACTTCTTGTCAGCATCCGCTGCTCCGTCTCTGCCCCAACTGAGACATCTGGGTTTCACTGATGGGACTTTCCCGTCACGCTGAAAGCAAAAGTTCCCTTTGTTTGTGCTTGGAGGTGGAAAGATGGTGCTGCACTGCTCCTGTTTGATGCTTCAGTAGAACAAGGTGCTGACTGGGCATCTGTAAGTTGGGGCCATGAATCCAGACGAAGCTTTTTACCTAATCTGCGGCTGTCAGTGAATTTAAACACTGCAGACTGCATTAGCGCATGCTTCAGCATATGAAGGTGTGCTAGGGCCTTTGTAGATGGTAAAAAAGAGTAAATTCCAGCAAAAAACTCAGAAATTCTTAAATTAATCTCAGATATTTTCTAGAAAAAAACTTGAACATTTCTAAGTTTTAAAAGTCAAACATTGGTTGGAAAAAACTCAGGGAATGTTCAACTTATGGAAATATCCTGAGTTTCAAAAGTTAAAAATTTGAATTTAAATTTATCTCCAATTTCTTAGCAAATTTTTTTGACTTTTCCAAATTTTCAAGTTTTTTTCTAGTTTTTTTTTTTATCAGCATGTGTTCACTAGACTTACAAATTTGCAAAGTGATAAATAGATATGTTTATAATCACACACTTTTAAAATGAAGCTTTTTTTCGCAAGTCTGAGCTGTAACTTTTTTCTGAGATCTGTAGCACATGCAGTAGCTTTGAATCTCATGAAATGAAGGAATAACTAGATTAACATCTGCTCATTAAAACATATGTTGCTAATGTTTGGAGTTCAATAAAAATGAAGTGAAATGCATAAAAGTACATACTCTGGGTTAATAGATTCTTTAAATTTAAATAAATGGGAGTATTTTCATTATTTTTGGGGGGATTTTCTGTTCAGAAAAGAGTGAAGGAAGGTTTAAGATTCATTGCACAGCTTAGACATTTTAAAGGAAACCACAACATAAAGTTTCAGTTTCAGTTTGTCTCTAAATTGATTTCCAAAGTTTGTAAAGCTTCAGGTTTCAAAGGTCAATACCTAATCGTGTGTTTTATTGCGAACTCTGAGCCATCAAATCATCATCTAATAGATCGCAAACAGTAAATCTCGTATTCCTCTTCAGTTAAATGTCCTTCTGTGTTTTACAGATTCCCATTGTATCCTAGAGGAGAGCGCTTTCATTTTGAATACGGCGTCTACTTGCTAAACAAGAACATCGCCCAGGTAAGGAATGAGCAAACAGTTGCCAATAATGGGGGAAGTTTAATAACTGACAATTTGATCAGAAGATAAATGACCATAATGCATAAAATATATTTATGTACAATTCCTACATGAGCCATTTGTGGCCCAAAGGTATTAAATTCAACAATTCTGGCTTAGGTTGGGTGAAACGTCACCATCTCCGTAGATTTATGTTCCCATCACTGATTTTCAGAAGATCCTGATGTCATTCTGAACATTTTTTATGTGACAGTTTGTGATGTTTCTAGTCCAAATATGATCTTTGCATCCTTTTGTAGGAAAAATGAAAAGGATGACGGTTAAGCATCCGCATAGAGGATCTTTGATGTTCACATGTCTTGGATTAGCAATTTTTGTTTTTGTGGTGAGCATTTTAGGTTCTTTGACGTTTTAGTTCTCAACACATTAGGCATCAACTATTTAACTTTTTTTTAATTTACATCTAATTTATATTTAATTGTCTTTCAGTGAAGTAAGTTGAGAATTATAAGATATAATGCAATCTAAATTTGTCATAAGTAATCATTTTCTTTCTGGATCACTATCAAAATGTCTCACCTCTTATAAAACCTTAATTTTTCTGGAAAAAAATATTTTTTTTTACGGATTTTGACCTTTCGTGTCATTTGCTGCAAAAAGCCTAACATCGCAGTGTTGTGGGCAAACTTACTGAAGGTGTTTTCCACATGTCGGAGTATCCATCCATCTGTGAACTGCCTAAGCAGCAGGAAGCTGAGCACACTGGACCGCAAAGCCCAGCTACAGCCTCTCGGTTTCTTTCACGGTTGTAAACTTGAGACTCTTGTTAGATCTTTTTGGACATCAGGGAAATGAGCTGTGTGAAGCATGAACTGTACACAGCCCACCAGTTGGTAGCATGAACTCATTTATAGTTTTGGTCTTGTCATGTGATTCGCTGATCTTGTGACTTCGCTATGCTTATTAAAGTGCATACAGGTGAGTTGGCCACCTTTTTTTTTTTCATATGCGAGACACTTAAAAGCTCAGACTTTTAGCAGTTTACATTCCTTTTGCCTGTTTTCTTTTTATCCAGGTGGAGAGGAAGGGCACAACTTACAGATTTTTCATCGAACTACCTAAGGCTATTTTAGGTTTAATTACGTATTTTTGTATTAGAAATACATTAAAAGAAGCAAATAAACAATTCAAATTATTTTTGAAATAAGACAATATTTATATATTTTTCAGCCTAAAATGCAATAACATTTCCTCATTGTACTCTTCATCAATTGTAGCAAAGAATGCGTCTAAAACTAAATCAAATATTCCTCAGTCAAAATAGTCCTAATCTGAAGACTGTTTTTTGGATTAACTGATTAATAATTGGATATTAAAGGGTGCTTAATTGGATATTTCTTTTGCTTTTTTTTTTTTGTTGTTGCTTTTTTTGAACCAGGTGAAGCTAAATCTACTTCTAGCCACTTGAGTTGTTTGTAGAACTTAATCACTGACAAAGGATTAAAAAAAATATAATCTTAAATTCAATATGTCTATATATTGTTTGTTCAGTTTTGGCTTAAGTACTGTAAGATGTCCTTTTTTGAGTCTGCATACTCAAGTTAACAATTAAATTAGTTGACGGTTAATCGATTCATCACGATTAATGTGATTGTTTCAGACGTAATGTGAACGTTGCTTAGTTTGACCCTGATATGCTTAGAACTAGAGAACTTTTTTGCTCAAAAAAGAATGAAACAAGCCGAAATGCATCTCGTACTACATCATTTTCTCATTAAGTGCCTTGATATGTAACCACATGATCCATCTAATTTTAAATAATCAAGATGTTTTTTTGAATAACAGTCCAAATTAACTCTAAGTCCAGATTTTAGTCCAGGATTTCTTAGTTTATCGGATGTCTGCAGACTGTTCCTGTTATATGTAGAACATTTGGTGTGCAGCCATCTAAGTTCTTATTCCCATCTTTTGACTCCCCCCAACACACACACGCCCAGTCCATTTTTGATCAAAGCTACACCTCGTGACCCGAGCTTTCTGAGATTTCAATTTCACGAACCTCGACCATGTGTTGCCATCAGACTGTGTGCTCAGTCTTGCTGAAACTTTAATTTGCTTGCTGATAGAAGGCACATGGAAGTAACTTCGAGAGAAATATTCCTGACTGCAGTCTGCGCGTCGCAAATCAAATCTAAAATAATAATGCCAAGGCTGCCTTTGCCAGATTCGGTGACACAATCTATGGTTTGAAGGTCTTTTCAGGTTATCAAGAGAAACCCCCCGGTGTCAATTTATAAGACAGTTTAACGAGTCGTATAGAAGAGTGGGAATGTGGAGCTTTTTGAAGGAATCTGGTCTGCTGAAGATGAAAAATGAGATCCACTCAGCAGGATGTCCTCAACAGTGTTCATGAAACCTCTGCTGAAAGATTCTAACTCCAGGCTTTTTAAAGTCAGATGGAAACAATCAGCTGGGCACAGGTGGGCACATGTGAGAGGTGAATGATAGCTGTGAGATACATCTGGAAGGACGGACGAAGACAACTTAGGCTTGCTGTCAGGCAAAGTTATTTATGCAAACTAAATGTGGCACTGGTATGCAACTTATAAAAAACAGTTTTTTGCATATTTGTTAAAACTATCACTTTGTCGTGAAGGTTTACGACAAATAATGAGATAAAAATCGAGCTCTTATGCTTTCTCCTAGTGATCTCAGTGCTAACTGCAGAAACGCAGAACTTGTTCTTATTCGCCGTTCACATCCTCTCTCTTACTCCCTGCTGCGTTGCAGCTGTTTTCCAACAGCAGAGCCTGTCACGAATGCTCAAACTAGTTAGCATGGTGGGGGATAAACAGTTTTCCTGTAATGGTAACTTGTTTCTCCGCCATTAGTACAGTAAGCAGCATGTACACAAGGTTGATTGACTAGCTCTGATTGCTTGTTTTTGACTGGGAGCATTGCATTTCTTCAGATGGCAATAATCACAATGGCAGGAGGGGAAAGAACGTGATTTATTTTCACAGTTTTAATAAATATGTAATAAACAGATGTAACTTAGCGACGTACTCAGTTAAAGCACGTGAGCATGTGGCTAATTTGTTTTTGTACCTGTGCCTTTGCGCTGTAGCACCAGTTTCATTGAATAGGAGAAACACTGTGCATCCAGAAAATATTTACAGCTCTTCACTTTTTCCACTTTTGTTGTTACATACTTATGGGGTCAACACACATGGAGTGACAAACAACATCGAAAGGAGAAATTTTTCCGCCACTCAGGGTGAATCCAGCACACAGGACATGATTGTTGCAGCAGGACTCTTTCTAAAGCTGGCCAGCCATCTATGCTGAGTGATTGGAGGAGAAGGTCCTTAGTCAGGGAGGAGACCAAGAACCGGTTCAGGGTGAAAAGAGGAGATCCTTCCAGAAGGACTACTGTCTCTGCAGCGATCCACCAATAAAGCCTGGATGGTAGAGCAGCCACACCTTAATAAAAGGTTCATGGCAGCTGGTCTGGAGTTTACCAAAAGGCACCTGACGGACTCTCAGACCAGGAGAAACATGATCGTCTGGTCTGACGAGACAAAGACTGAACTTTTAGGTGTGAATGCCAGGCGCCATGTTTGGATTAAACCAGGCCAATACCATCCCTACAGTGAAGCATGGTGGTGGCAGCATCAAACTGTAGGATGTTTTGCAATAGCAGGAACTGTCATACTAGTCAGGATAGAGGGAAAGATGAACGCAGCAATGTCCCAAAGATATCCTGGATGAAAAGCTGCTCCAGAGCATCTGGATCTCAAACTGGGGCGACTGTTCATTTGTCAGCAGGACGGCGACCCAAACCACTTGGCCAAGATCTCAAAGGTATGGCTTCAGAACCTCTCTGAATGTAGAGGAGAGTCCAAGTCAGAGTCCAGACATGATTCTGATTAAATATATCTGAAAAGATCTGAACGTGGCCCAACCTTCCTGAAGATAGGTGAGCTTCACTTGCGGCATCATATTCTAAGGGATTTGAGGCTGGAACTTCTGCCAAAGCAAAAGCTATGAATAACTGTGTAAATGGTATTTCTCGGTTTTCTTTTGATAAAATTTCCACATCGTCATAATGGGATATTTGTGGGTAGAAAGAGATTAATTTAACCTAATTTGGAATGTAACAAGATGTGGAAAAAGTGAAGCACTGCAAATACTTTCTGGATGTGTCGTTTCCTGCTCTATTTTTTCTGAAGTAATGCATGTAAGTAATGCATGAAGAGTTCAGGAGAACATCAGTATTTTCTCAGGGTGAAATTTCATCTCAGTTTTAAAGCTCAGTGATGTACATTCCACGTGTCCCTTTGTCCATCCATCTTAACAGCGAGTTATCAGGTTTGCCTCTAAGTAATATCATTTTGTGGCCGAAACGGTTCAGCTCCATATGTTAGTGATAATAAGTCACCGTTTTTAAAACCAAAGAGGTGGTTAGCTTGTCACTTTCAACAAAGGAGAAGCCGCTGGAGACGATTCTTCTCTGCCTCACTTCTGATGAACTCTGCAAAAGGCTTCCCAGCCAACTTCTGCAAGCTTGTAATCGATCAATTACATCACAGAAGCTCAGATTTGAGTTGAGCCCGAGTAAAGACGAGATCCTTTTCCCTCAGCATGTGGTTTGAATTCCTCTGTTCTCATTCCAAACCAGTTGATCAAAGAAAAATCACCATTTTCTCAACTTGGTTTGCATGAACCAAGATACTCAACAAATTGAGCAGCAATCTGATCAGAAACTCGGAACTAAAATCTTTTTTTGATCAGTATTTGCTTTATGAGTGAAGACTCCAAATAAACTGTATTATTAGTTATTAAAGTGAAGCTATTTTCTACACATGAAGACATCATTCAGGACACGAGAGGATAAGAGCAATGCACTGTATTATTGCAAAGTTTGTCTTTCTGCGTCATACAACATGCTGGATTTTAGACGTACTTGGAGCTTTTTCTAAATCTGATTGTATGGAAGGCCTCTACAGACTCAGAAACAAATATGAAGGTGACATTTTTCTCGTTTGATTGATTTTTTTTTTGTGTCTTATTCTAACTGCACTAATTGCTATGTTACAATTGTTTAAAATCTAAACTCCAAAATCATTTCATCATTCTTTAAAGTACTAGCCTATTTTACATCGACTGTTCTCTCACACACGGTGTGACGTTGCCTCTGTTCTTGATAATAAGAGACGACCTCCAGTGACCAAAAAGTATTTTGAATACTATTACCACTATTTCTCATATTATGGTACATAGAAAGGATTCAGGATAAGCTAAGATTGAAACAAATTGCTCAGCAAAAATAAGAGATCAAAAACACAGCCCTTCCTGCCCAAAGACGGGTGAGAATGCAAATATAGTTTAACCGCAGTTGCACTGTGATGTCGTTCAGTGCATTTAAAGTCCAGGAAGCTAAATAGAGTGCACTACGAGGTGTTAACAGCCCCTCTGAGTGATTGGAGGGGAATTAAATTTGGTTAACATGGAATAGTGAAATCAGACATAAAAATGTATCCAAACCTCCAAATATTTCATGTGCAATCAAATAACATAAGAAAATCTGAGTGCAACTGCTAAAGTCACCCTTTTCTTTTTACTACTGTTCTGTGTTGGTAAGCATGCTTTTTCTCATTTGCAGAAATGATCCAACAAAACCAATGTGATTTTTTTCCCCCGTTCAGCTTCATTGTGAAATGATTACCATCGGGCTGCTGCTGTTTGTTAAAAATTTGGCCCCTGCTACATCTGAGGCCTGCAGCTGGGCCTGAAGTGGTCTTCCACAGGGGGGCACAAACGCGAAACCTGCCTTTCCTCCATTTGCAGAGACAAATGAGCCAAGTTAGTGTGGCTGACTCCAAAGGAAAACCAGCAGCCTTTTGTCTGGAAAAGGGCCATGTGCTGCATTCTCCAACTCTCAGAGTTATCCACTTGGCTATGCTGTTGTGAAACAGGCATGTGGGGCTGATTAGACGACAACTGATGCTACACAACATCTACGGGAACAATTAGGTCTTAGTTACTTGGACGAAGAGATTTTGTGGCCTCCAGCGTAGGAAAACGCAGAATTACGATTTATTACAGTAAATTCTTTGCAGGCACAGCCAAGTCACCTCTGGATTCACCTTCATTTCTGTCGACTGGGGCAAGATGGCTGCAGTCTTCCGCCTTTCAGGTCTCTGGCAACTTTGTACCGTGATCTATAGGCAAAGTGCCATAGTGGCGGTCTGATGCATACGTCAGACAGCCTTCTGCAGTAAAGAGTGGCAACTGTGGCTCCAGAAAGCACTGCTATGACTCATGGGGAAGCCTACTGTAGTTAGTGGTTAAAGGAGGTGGCAGCGAGCGGAACAGGACCTGCTTTAACGGAGTTATTCTTGTTGACGCTGTTTGGAAAAGGTTTTACATGATTGGGAAAGGTAAACTTAACCTTTTCAAATTACAATAATTATCAGTAAGAGCCTGTTTTCTCCTTAGGGGTCCTCTATAATCCTGGGATTGAGATTAACCATGATGCTTTACTGTTAAATTTAGCTGCCAACATTCTCACTCTAATTTAGCAAAAATCACAAGCACATTTATGGAAAGTTTGCATTGTCACACACAGGAAAGGCTCTGTGTTTAATCTGGTCCTCTAATGCTTTTAAGCCCATATAAAGAAAAAATAAATAAATAAAAGTAATTATTTTTTCAAAAATAAGCTTTTCAATGAGGTCGTGTTGGTTTGGATAGCATGTAAGAAAAGTTGTACATTTTGTCCACAGAAACCGACGTAGGAGAAGATTTTTGATTTGTAACTAAAAAACAAGCTGGCAGGAAAGCCATGTTTCTGTTTGCCGTCTTAAAAAAAGAATGTGGAAATACACAGTGTGTGTCATCTGTTTTGATGAGGAGAGTGCAAACAAACCCGTTCACCTCCTGCTCCTTTTTTCATGAGTAGCATCTTCAGATCAATGTGCTTTTTTATTACTATTATTATGATTTTTTTTTTGTGAACTTCGGGTCCTCAGCTTGTTTCTTCACCTCTGGGGCAACGCCGGTGACCTCAGACCGAAGAGATGCGACAGAGTCTTGGCATAGCGCTTTGCTGCCATTAGCTCATGTGATTGGGCTTCAATAAAAACCAGATGACCCACAGACATGGAAAAAGTGAACATTAAGCAGATGCCCTCAACCTCAGTGTAAATGGTCAAGACAGTTAAAATTCCCCAATGTAAACTGTCTCCAACTATTACTTTTCTCCTTTTCTTCTTTATTGTTGTGGATATTGGAGATCGAACAAGACTTCCAACGGTGCAAAAACCGACTCATCTGCTTCTTACTTTCTGTGTCTTACAAAAGTATTTAAATACTTTGAAATTTTCACATTTTTCTAGAATAACCCATAACTTTAATGGGATTTTATATGTAAATTTGATTTTGTGTAAAGTGATGGTTACACATTCTCTGTGTACTAACTATGACTTTTGGAGCAACTGGATTTTATGAAGTTCAGTTATGGACACAGGAAACTGAAAAGTTAGTTCTGCTTACTCTAAAGAATCATCATCACGGTATTTAGGGAAGCTAATGCTAAAGCGTTAACTTAAATTCAAGTTATATCTGCACTAGAAAGACTGCAACCCTTGAGCACAAATTTTATTTTGACATTATAACATGTCTTACATGTTCTATAATACCCTTAGATATTGTATTTATGTTTAGATCTTGTTCTTTACTGTCCGTGTTTAATTTTGTTATTGTACGTTTCTTATTTGAAATAAAGTTTCTGGAAAAAAAAGGGGAAATTTGAGGAGAGAAAACTGTAAATAGTCTTCACCTACTTCCAAATAAGAGCATGAACATAAATGTCTTATTGAAGAATTTTTAAGAGGCCACAATCAAAGCTTCAACACAGATGTTGAACTTCATCCGAATTAAAGTCATCCTGTAACATTAATTTAAGGGAAGCTTTTAGCTCATTATTGGAAGAAGTATGCCCACCTCTGATTAAAGGGTATCAGAGTAAAAGGGGACGATTGCAATCCACCCGCCACACTTTTCAGATTCCTTGTTGTTAAAACGTCGCTACGGCCGCTGCGTAGCTGTTTGCTGCATAGCTCTGCAATGCGGCTAATCAGAATGATCTGGATGCAATCAGCCAGTTTTACACAAAATCAAATTTACACTAATAAAATGCGACCTCCTTGCTCCCTAGCGTGATACATTGTATGTAAATGCTCACAATTGTAATATCAGTTTCTGTTGTCACATCTTGGAGTCATTCCTTATGGCAATCTGACCCAGTAGAACTGTTTGAAGATGAAGAGGAAACTGATGTGTAACTTCATACCCTAAATCTACTTAGGCTCTTTTATGTGGGGGAGGAAGAAAGAGATCACAGCTAACTAGGATCCATCGTTGGAACGCCGAGGCGTCGCTCTTTGATGAGAAGTTCTCCTCCGGTTGACTGTGTGTGCAGTGTTTGTGCCGTCTTTTTGCCTCTGTTGCTTAGATCCCCTCTAAATGCGAGCAGAAACTGGATCCCCCCAGGATGTTTCTCAGAAACGACGCACATTAGACAGAAATATTTCAGATTTCATTTAGAAGGGTTGTCTCTTTGTCCAGTTGAGGCCTGTGGTTTGTGACTCACTTGCTGGTGTGCTCCACAAAAACCTTCTTGGTGAAAGAAGAGAAGAGAAACAGACGGGTAAATCTGCACCGTTCCCCTCGAACAAAACTCTCACTCTTCTGTTTACTTACCCCCTGCACAAACCTCATCTCGACAAACAGACCCGTCAGGATTTAGAAATTATGATGCAGCCCACTGTGAGCTGTTTGTTTACTTGAACTCCGCTTCCCCCAGGCTCTGCCACCATCTCTACCCAAAGACAGACGAGACCTGGAAGCAATCAGGCCATTTCAACGGCCCGCTGCCACTTTGTGTCTTCATCTCTCCGTGATGGCCACATCCGTTTTTCATTTTCGAGGGATTGATATGAAAAAAAAAAGCATAATAGAAAGGACAGGCACCAGCAAATGCAAAACTATCTCATCATAGTGTGCCTCGTATTCAGCCCTGAGGATAAGGAAAAGTAAGACGTGAGGTGCCAGGTGAGATTCTTTGTAATCTAAGCCACTAAGGTGTCTGTTTTTGCTTTAGTTTGGTGAAATATAGTTTGAATAACCGTCACTTCCCACACGGCCACATGCCGTACAAATGTTGAACAGTGAGCGTCAGACAATATGTTTGAAGTTTCAACGCCATCATTTTGGCACTCCTACCAACCCTTCTGATCTCTTTTATTCCTGACAGTGAAAAGCACTTCATTATTTGTCACGTTTCAGGCAAGTAACCATCCCTGCCAGGTAGAAAATGGTAAAACCGAGAGCAGTTTCAGTCGGGTTGTCAGATCAACAGTCTGAGTGGAGACCGACACTGTTGGCCCTCCCATCGTTAATACATAGAGAGAAGAAGGGAGGAAAAATTAGTTTCATATTTAGGTTTAGATATGTGATGCGTGTCTCTTACATTTACATTTCATTGACTCATTTATGCTTCATCAAAAGTAGCAATGATTGCTCAATTAATACTGTACCCAACTTAAATGTTCTTTCACAGGCCCAAACAGTTATTTGGCTCTCCTGGTAAAGATTTTTTTAAAACACCTTAAAATAAACTGATCTTTAACCACAATACAATGGGCCCCTGGTAATCGTGGGGCTTAGGGACCACAACTGGTCACTAATGGCTAAAATACCGGCAATACTTATGCCACTCTCTAACGATGCATATGACTACCTTTGTGATCATTCAAACACCAAATATACCGTAATGCCTGGTTCACAAGGCAAAATTTTAAACTTGAAAAACCTGAGCGGCCTACACCTGATGATTGGTCCTACATGCATGTTAAAGTATTTCGTAAACATGCATGAAAACATCAAAGCAACACTCGAGCTATGTGTTTGATGGGTGAATATCCCTGTAACATGATGTAAATCTCAAAAAAGTCAGTTTTACATGTTACTGCCCCTTTAAGTAAATCCAGGCTTTTTTTTAAGCACACCTCTCTCTGCCGGTGGGTTTTGCAAATCCCGACTGTGTGGTCCCGGTTTTCCATCACAAACATTTGTTGTTAGCTACAGCTTGAATCCAGTGCAACATTTTGCTCAGACTTTGTTACTGGTGGAACCCCCTTTTATATTTTACTACAGGAAGTGGAAAGCTCTTTTTTTCTTCTTCTTCTTCTTATTCCATAAAAAGTGTCACCAAAAGTAGGAGACTGCCGCTTTGTTTGTCTGTCTGTCGTCTTCTCGCTCGGTCTCAACCACTCAAGTTCAGCTGCTTCCGATAGCGAGAAAGACGAGTTGAATTACTGGACGCTCCCATTCTGACCAGCTCCTACGTTCTGTCAGCCAGAACATTTGATTTACAAGCAGGCCTCAGACTCCACTTCTAAGTGTGTGTCACTGTTCTGTGGTTTCCACTTCTGGGTGTGTGTACATAGTGAGGCTGCTGGTGTGCTGCGATTATGCTTCAGCTCCTGGCTTTATGGGAATTCCTCTGGATAACCACCTATGACTTTATGAAACACTTAAGTTGGTTTAATTGATTTTCCACATTTTGTGGTCACTTGTTCCAGGTTTGTCCGTCACCACAAAGGGAATCCAGGGTAGCTCCTTAACACTATATATAAGACCAATCGTTAAGTTAATGTTAATGGAGAATAATTCTACAACTGTGTGAAGCTGAGAGAAAGGGGGGAAAATGAAGTTGGTTAAAAAGTTTTTTTATTATTATGTTTAGGCTCATTTGGCCAAATTAGCCCTTGGGTTAGCAGAGTGAAAAGTTGTACAACATTAGTTATGCTGAAACATTAGAAACAAGCAAAAAGCTGAGAAAAAAAGGGGAACAAAACAAAAAAGGTGGATTCCTCTGAACTGTTTTTAAAAGTAAGTCCAAGATAAGTTGTTTCTCATCATGTTTATTTATTTTCAGTCATTCAACATTTATTTTGAATATTGCATCTGGACTTGAGTATGCAGTATTAAATTATTATTATTATTTTATTTATTTTTTTACCAATGAGAAAAACAGATTTATTTTGAGCCTTGTGTTGTTTTTGATTATTTTAAAAAAGGAGAGAAGGATAACCTTTGAAGATGGCTAGAAAAGATGTCTTTTTCTTTTTATGAAGGATAAAATCTGTGGCCAACTGCTGAGCAGGACGCCAGCTGACCATGTATGAATGCACATGATGCAGTGCGCTTGGAGATGCAGTCCTCCCAAAAGTAACACGTCTGAGTCCACTGAGGCGTACCAGCAACACTGGCAGCAAGCATCTTTCCATTCAAACAACAAAGTAGTTGGGTGTGTGTTGCAAACCCCAAATCCTCACGCTTTGTTGCATACATATAATGACAAAACAGCAGGAGTAAAAGTAGTGGCTATTTTTTATTTTTTTTTATGTAAACCAGCATGCAAAAATAAACATTTGATATAAATGATCATTAGATCCAAATAATCCTCACAGCAAAGTCGGTTTGATAACCTCACTTTGTGGACCAAGATCTGTTTTGGAAATAAAAGTGATTTCTTTAAGGTAATTTTTCAATTAGTTTATAAGGATGTAAATACCTATTTATCTAAGATTTCTGTGATTCATTATTTTAATAGCCTGCCCTGCGCAAGCATGTGGAGCTGGTAGAGAGGAAGAACTCCCCTTTAACAACAAGAAACCTCCTGCAGAACCAGGCTGAAAGAGCATGGGAAAAATCCTCTGGCTGCTGTGCTCTATTTATTCTGAGAACAAATGGCAGAATTACAAAGTATTGCATTTTACCTTCTGGAATATATTGCAAGCCTTAAATTCAGGGTTGGATGTAAATCACTGCATTAAATGTAGCTGACAAGATAAATGCTAAAATATCTCGTGGTCATACTGTCAGCAGTGGGGGAAAAAAAAAAAAGAAGTCAGAGTAAGTGCAAGAATCACTGCAATCTTATATATTTGCATTCCCCGTAATGTCCCAATGTTTTCAAGTTTTGTTTTGCACATTTAACGACTCAAAGAATCGGAACAAATAAATTGAGACCCAAAAATCACAAAAGGGATTCGCCCGTGTGCCTCGTCTTTCCCCATCAATCAGAGCAGCGATGTTGTGATTATTTCTGAATGTAGTTTTCCCACAGGTCAAACCGTGGATTTTTCTGTCCAGGCGTTCCTGAAACTGTACGTTTGCTGTGATTCACGGTGTTTAGAGAGTGTTGGCTGCTCTCCTCCATCATTTACTTAATAGTGCGTCTGCAGTTTCCAGCTGTTTGGAATTTGTAGTTGAAGCATGTTTTCCTTTCTTTTTTTTGTTTTTGTTTCCCCATATCTCACTTATGTGCTCGAACCACTAAGGTTTAGCAATGAGGACGTACTAAATTCTCTTGTTTCGTTTTTCTTTGTCATATGATCATATCTGAAGCACTGGCTTTTAGAAAACGAAACCTCTCAGTGAAATAAAAAAATAAATCCTATGAGACTTCTCACTGTTCAATCGGCTTCATCCACTGGGAGTTTTATCAGTGGCTTTGATCAGACTTAGGTTATACTGTGTTACAATATCTGTAGTTTTTGGATCCATCCTGCTTTTCTCTCGGCTAAGTAGGGGATAGAAACTGGACCAAGGCACACAAACAGAAGAATTTTCTTTTGCTAGTAGACCCTCTATCCCACCCCGACTCCCTCCTACTTGTCATGAGAATGTAGAGCGGAGAAACCGAGTATATTTCATGTCACGGAGTTTAGAAAAACTTGTTTGTTTTGTTAATTCATCAAACCCCGCGTGCTGCCATTTGGGTGTTTGTGAGGTTCTGCAGTCATTATTGTGGCTGAATTAAATTAAACAGCTCTGAGAATAAAACAATGCTGGCCCCGTCTGGTCAGTGTTTGAACAAATACAAATCTGGCTCTGCTGAAATCCTACAAACCAGCTTTGTTTTTTTTTTCTATGTGTGTGGGTTCTGTTAAATCCATTCGACTCAAATTTTATTCTACATAACTAAAAAGACTGGACAGCACAGTGTCCAAATGGTGGACACTCGATAGACTTAAAGTCTCTTTTCTTCTTCTTTGAATAATCTCCTATTTGTTCAGTTTTTCTGAATGAACACCTTTCTCTGGGATCTAAAAGTAATGTTCCTCAATCGGCTCAAACTCCCAGCTTCCTCTGCTGCACCAGGAGGATATATAAGGATGCTATCATATTTAAATTTCTGTTATTTGGTCACAGCTTTCTCTTTATTAATGAAGCTTCTATGAAGGGCTCAGGCCTGTCGTCCCCGAGGTTGTGTAACAGTTTTACGGTTATTGGGAGGGGAAAGAGGCTAAGTGCCTCATGAAAGCAGCTCTAAAGCAAATACCTGCACAAGTTTTAAAAATTTTTAAAAAGAGGCCCTGAATCGACATCGTTTTCCTTTTCATGTGGAAATAATTAATGTACACTGCATTTTCTAAAGCTACATAGATTACTTTCTAATGTTTTGCGCTTTTGAGTTGTGGGCTCAGGATATTGAGATAAGTAAGGTAAATAATTGCAGTTATTTTCACGTGATTAAATGTATGGGTGTTATAAAGGTATATACAAGTTGTGAGAAGTTCAAAGTAGCCCTAAACTTCAAATTTGATTTTAAAAAAACTTTTCTGAAGAAGGCTCTAAAAACACCGAAATTATGCCTGGTCATGACTGTTTCAAAAGATCTGAATGACACAACCAGTTGTTTTCAAGAACTGCTAATCCACCACATTTGCTTTTGACGCTCTTCTATAATGGTAAGAAAGCCGGGCAGAAACTTTTGAGTCGGGGATATGATCCTCGCATTTTATGGTCGATGGAAGTGATAGTTTGAACTTCCTCCCCATTCACAACGTCATGGCATAATTCTGGACATTTTACTGCTTTTTTGGGGGAAAATTGGCTGAATTCATTTCAATTGCTGGGTTTCCAGGCACAGACCTGTCCTTTTAAGAGTTGTCCATAAATGTGGAATCCGGCTGAAGTCATGTCTTCAGTTTGGGGTGGTTTAACCATGTGTGTTTGGGATCTGTGTTCTGTTGGAACAACCAATTGATCCAAACCTTAATCCTTTTGGGGGAAAAAATAACTTGGATAGAATATTCAGAACCAATCCAGGAGCCACAAAGGCTCAAGTTGATCATCAAGATGGACCGTGAGGCTGCGGACCAAGAATCACACCCCTTCTCCGTTACTAATACATTCGAACTGGACTGAAATTTGCAGCTTTGATCAAAACTAGTTTTGGAGGGTTTTCATTAAGCATCCGGACCGACTTCACCAAAGTCCTTGACCCTACTGAGAATTTGTGGACTTGTGCTTAAAGGTCGGTTAATGGCAGGAAAACAACCAATTTAAAAGAACTTTACTAATTCTGCCGAGTAAAGTGGTCAAATATTTAGGCAGAAATAAGCCAGAAGCTTGTTCGCAAATACAGAGAGCATGTGGTTGCAGTGCCTCTTGCTAACGGACAGTTTACCAAATGTAGGTCTAATATTTTCAAATATCATTTTGAAAATATTTAAGTTGCACATGACTTTTAAAATTTATTGAAGGTGCATGTTTTTATTGGTCCAAAGCAGAGAAAAAAACAACTCAAATAAATCATAAGAACTGAAGTGAATTCAAAATATGAATATGAAACAAATAAATAAATATTCCCATTATTGGTGTTTTAAAATTTTTTGATGTACACGGTACAAGCACTCTGATGCTAGAGACGTACCGAAAGGGGATCAGAAACTTTATCAAAAGAATAGCTGTTCAAGAAAAAGTTTGTCCCATTGCAGGTCCAAATGAAAGCCTGCAAGATTTAAATGATCTCCTGCTAATACCTAGTTCACACATCAAGAGTTTTATTCCGACTCATGTCCTGATTTGTCCTCACGGTTCTTGTCCATGAAGACAAACATGAACTAGAAAGTCTGGTGGATGTCATAGATGGGTTGTTTTTTTTTTTGTTTGTTTTGTCTCTAACTCCATTTCTTCCTCCCGGTCAGCCGTGTTTGTTTATTCTGAACTCACGTTTTGTCACAAGAGTTTTTGCGAGATTTTCCGTCTGACATCTTAATGTTGGTTAGTCAAATCCGTCTGAAGTTAAATGGCTCCACACCCCACTCTCTGTCTGACTACACCTAAGATTTTTTTATTGTCGTATGAGCTCTTTGAGGTTTTCTAATTTTAAAATCTTTCAGTGTGATCCAGGCATAAGTTCTGGCGACCAGAACCCCTGGGAAAATGGACATTCATACCTCCAAGTTGGGGCTACTGTAACGGGAAACCAAAGACCCAACAGCATATTTGGCACAGCTGCTCTGAAATATTAGGACAATCAATTTAAAATTAATCATTTTCAAACATAAATTTAGCAAGCCCCTGCTTCAAAAGGATAGTTAGCATATTAAAAATGATTATTTTTCCCATTTAAATCTGACACACTTATGTCATTTGTTCAGATTCGGCCTAATTACAGATCAACGGCTTTGTTTGTTGGTGTCGACCACGTTGCTACCCATACATTATGATGGAAAGCAGACGTATAGCTGGTGTCGGTGGACAAATTATTGCCTGCGCGGCTGTTGTCCCCATGGAAACGGGCCCTTTTTTAAAATTAAAAACACGCCTCACCCAGGTTGTTGGCTCCTTCTTTTAAGAGCAATTAGGACAGTCCCCACAGCAGGGACACCCACCTCTCACTAAACTTGCACCCAAACAGAGACACACATGCACATGCTGTAATTATTGTCAGTCTACATGTTCAGCTCTGTTGTGTTTGGCGCCTTCGCCTTGCAACCGCCTCAGCTGTCAGAAGTTGGAGCATAAAGAGTTGGAGTTTATCTCTCATTTCCATGATTGTGGAGCTGCTGCAGGACTCAGACAATAAGCAGAAATGCCATAACTTCAGTCCTACTTGAAATAGTTCTTAGTTTTCTGTATTTAAACTCCTCTGTTTATCCTAGCAGTCTGGATGGTTGAGATGTCTTGGATGTCTCTCTTTAGTTTAAGCTTTTCTTACTATTCTATAATTTAAGAAATGGTCTTACTTCCGTATCCAATTCACCCAACTCTCATTTCAGTTGAGCGGTGGCCTCCGTCCAGCTCATTAAAGAGTTAGAAACCGCATGTTCAGCCTCACACTTTTGTCCCGTTGCTGAATTGATGGAAAACCTTACGTACTAGTTGGCCTCAAAAAGTAAAGGGGGGTCGATGGGGAAGTAGAACCACACAATGGCGATTTGTTTCTCATTCTCTGCCTCTCTCTTTACATCCTAATCAGATTTGGTTAATCAGGAATTAGGTGGCATTTAACCGAATTGCATTTGCCGCTTTTATATATGTTTTTTTTTTTTTTTTTCTTTCTGCGGCTGTTTTTGTGAAGTTCTATACGATGCGTCCGTTGCAGAGGAAAATGTATACGGCGTGGGCTATGCAAACCGTGCAGTTTTAAAAGGAAGGGACTTTTACTGATTATGTATATTTTTGTCTGGCAGCAGCTGCAGAGGAAGTGCAGCAAATTAATCTAATCGTTGTTCGGGCCAACCGGTCAGGGGCTGTTATTATTAAGCAAGGCTCAACTGTGGGTGGGTGAAAGAGAAGAAGCTTGAATGTAACATTGAATTTATAGATTGCGTTTTGTTTTGTCATAAGGTTTTGGTTCTGATTTAATTCTTTTCTTTCTTATTGTTTCATTGTTAAAATTACATGTTGTACACAGTAGTACCCCTAATCACTCATTCATTCTAACAAATCTTTTTCCTATTGGGCTGTGACTGCTTCGGTTCCAAACACTGAAACCTTTTGGCAGCACAAAAAATGTTTTAACATCCTTAACACTATGCAGGGTCACAGTTGAACAAACCCAGATGACCAGAGAATGCTCGGGGCGCTCCAAAGTAAACCGGACGCAGCCCGTGCTCTCCCAGTACCGTGGCAGGTTTTAATTTGATCCGCAGAGCCAATGAAACGGAGAGCCAGGACTCTCTTTGGTGCTGTTTATTGTTCTGTTATGCTGCTTAAAAAATTTCTTCGCTCGTCTCCAACATTTATTTTCAAGTTCAGCTGTTTTTTGCCAAGGGTGAAATTTTACGGTATTATTGCTTACAGGCAAATTTGTCTCTTAGTTTCGGAACGTCAAGGTTAGATTTAATCCGACCTTTTCTTCATACGGGCTAATTACTTTCTTGGTAGCGCAGAGATCAATTTGGAAAACACAGACTACCTTTTAAAGCTTTAAAAAAAATAATAATAAAAGTGATGGATATTTTAAGAAAACATACTTTCTGCTTGTGTTCTACTTTTCCCTGAAGCCTAACATCCTTGGTCGTTTCTCTTGGAGAGCGACCACGATCTCCGATCTTTTCTGTGGGAATCTAAACAAAGTTGATTTTAGTGCCCATAACCTTGATTTCTGCTAATGCCTATTATGAATAATCTTATTCATGGAGCTTTGTCTGTATACATAAACACACTTTTGCTGATGCTGAACAGTAGGCAGTTTCCACAGAAGTAGAGTATTTTTAGTTTATGGCATTTATTGAAGAGTGTGCACTGATTCCAGTTTTCTAGCAGATCACAATCATAAAGACACACCTGTTGATTTTGATTTTGGCAAATACAGTTTGTTTTTTTTTCCTTGACTTGAAAATTTGCTAAATATACCAATAAAGCGGCTAGGTTGGCAACAGTTGTTAACTTCACACATGCAGATATGACTTAGTGGGCGGGTGTGTCAGTCTTTACTCTACTGTCACCCTGAGGAGTGTTGTCAGAGCACAGAATGTGTTCAGTGATTAGAGTTTTTTTGAGTTTCCTATCATAACTTAAGTTAAGCTTGAAATTGTCCACTTTTGTTAACGGTCCCGCCAGTTTTTGCGATCATTGAAATTCACACAAAATCAACATGTTATTTTCATGGTAATGGATAATTGTGAGTTTGTTGCAAGTTGCAGCAAAAATGGTGGAAAACTTTGGACTTAAGTGACTGCCGACTCCAACCTGCAGGTATTTTATGCCAGTCACAGCAACCAACTTTACAGGATGACAAATTGTTCCTGTAGCCATAAATGAGGATATTGTTGTTTTGTGACCATTTCCAAGTAATATAGTGGTAATGGCATAATAACGCATGGACACATTCTCAAAGAATAATAAACTTTAGATTCTAGTGAACATTTAACACTGGAACATTTTAAATATCCAAAATTAAAACAGAAACGACTGAAAAATAAATTTTTCTCTGTAAACAAAATTGTCCTTCAGAAACACAATTAGTTGAGACCAATTCACCAGACTGAAGACTTTTCCCATCCAGCTTTTGGTAGAAAGAGAGAGAAAATGATAAATCATACAAATAGAAATGATTGAACTTGTTTAATTTTTCGGCTGATCAATTGATTTATTGCTTATTGCAATAGTATTTTTTACTTCTAACACATTGCTGCCTCAACCTTGTTAATCTGTAGTCTGTGATTGATATGGCAAGTAACAAATCACACTTATCCTCATACAGAAGCACAAAGTACCAATCATGGTTATGGGTTGTGTCTCTGTCGGCTGACATCGAGTTATTTATGATCTTTTAAGAATATAAATGTTAGTGTTTTCAGTCTGCCTGCTTGTTTTGTTTTTCTCATGTTTATTTCTTCCATATGTACATTTTGGAAGGAGTTTGTTGTGGAAAGAATAAAGAAAAATTCATTGCAAGCATTTCAAAAGTGCTGTCGGTCCACAAAATCTCTGATTTTGATTGCAAAAAAATAAATAAATCTCAAAAACAATGGCAAAATTGTGGAAGGACTGATATGTGTATTCTGTCATGAGAATTTCGTTCATATGTGAAAATCCTCTGTTTTTTTTTTTTTTTTGATTGGAAACAAAGGCAGAGAGCGACTTTTCTGCTTTGATTAGCTGATCTACTCATATCACTCTGAAATAACTTTTCTTAAAGGTACTGGCTGAGGCTGCCAGTCTCCTCTGCTGCAGTAATAATAATAATATAAAATGTCAGTCAGGTCCACCAAATAAAAAGGGAGGGAAAAGAAAATAAGATGGCCATTCACAACCAGGAGAGAACATGTGGGCTGCAGAAAGCCAGAATAGGCACCTGCCCACAAACCTTACATTCATCCTCATCTGGACTCTGCTATTTTCCAAAGGGGCCTTGTGGAAACACTACTTGTATAAAAACAATTTCCCTCCTTGTAAAGTACCACATATAATTTTAATTCCAAATAATAAAAAGAGTCTGATTAGGCTCTAGCTACAATAAAAGAAACCTTTTATTGCTGCATTTGTCTGCTTTATTTATGCGGTGTGCCGTTACTGGGCAGGAGCTTGTGTTTGTGGAGAGAAGCTTTCTTCTGTTGCTGCATCTCTTCTTGCCAAGAGAAAAATACTTATGTTCTGCACTGATCTTAAGCTGCCCTCCGTCTCTCTTTAATACCCCGTAGCACCACTTTGAACCCCGTTGTTTGGCACTATTCGGCAGTCCTGCCTCAGAAATTTATGGTTCCCAGAAGAACAAATTTTGCATATTTTGCTACAAAACTGTAAATCAGAGAATCAGCTGGCTAGCCTAGGTGTGATTTCCTGTGAGAGGTGGCTGGTGCGATTGATGACATTCCGACATGCCAATGCTGCTAACATGAAGTTGACCTCAGAGGTGGAACTTCACAAGCAAAGTTAGCTTGCGAGACTATCGGGTTACTTTGTTTGACTCTAGCGTTGCAGTCTCAAGACTGATTAGCCTGGAGGTACTCTTAAGGGGAGATGGCCCTTCCAATAGGTGTCACTGTAGCCCAGCAGACTCTGACCTCCTCTGCTGACCAGCACACACACACTACTCTGTGTTGTAGTCACAGCTGGCATAGCTGTGTTCACCTCAGACCTTCCCCACGGTGATTGGGGTCACAGGAGACTTCCACTGATCTCTTGTGACCGGTGGTCTCCCTAAGTGAATTTCCTATTCGTCTCACACAGCCTTTCCCGTAATTATGTAAATCTGTTGACTGCATTTGGCAGCAATATGATACTCGGCAACGTCTAACAACAAGTAATGCGACAGAAGAGTCTGGTTTTAGTTAGGGTTGCATTTGAACTGGACTCGCGCTCCGAGAACACTCGCCACACCTGTGTTACATTACTGTTGTTCAGAGGAGAGTGAAAGGGGTGGAGGGAAATCCAGCAATGGCAGATTAAGTGGAGGAGCTTTCAGTGCGTAATACTGCTCCTGCTCCACTTTTGACCCATGTAAAGAGTAAGTCAGCATTTCATTTGAGCTGTTCTGAATGGACATGAGTGACATAAGTGACTACTGTCAAAGGCAAGTCACAGTAATGGTTACAAACACACTAATGGAATCTGGCTCTATCGCAGCTTTAATATAAGTAGCCCAATCTTAGATTTAAGTACATATACTTCTTGGCCAACCACTGTGTAAAGGCCTCAACACAAGGGAGGCGACGTCGCTCTCTCCATTTAGGTATGGCACTTTTTGGAACGACGACAGTAGTTCAAATATGTAGATATTTTCACACTGCTACACTTCATAGTAATTTACATAGTTGATTTTCCTGCTGCAGTGTCAAATGCACTTTTATAGAAGCGATACATGAGGCAACGTTTCTCCCAACTTGCCCTCTTCCAGGTGAGCAACCGTCAAAATTTGCCCCTTGTAGACGTGCTAGAAATGCCACACAACACATGACAGTTTACGAATGTTAAACTTTTGTGCCTGTTGCTGCCACTGCTACCGCGTCCAATTAATTGAGTTGCCTGTCACTGTCGTCCGTCACTCCCCATGTGCAAAGCCGGTAATATTTATGGGCTTGACACATGGGAAGTGACGAACAATACAGAAAGGCGAAATTTTCCACCACATGCAGGGAAATCAACACACAGGACACAGATAAAAGTTGAACATGTACGCGTACAAGCTTGAAATTTCACATGTCTGAATTTCGCTTAGCTGGAGGAGGGCAAGCGATTGTCACCTCACTGAGTAACTTTCATAGGAAATAAATGGAGTGAGCCTTCAGTGAAGCAGGGTGTCTTCCTTACCTACGTTTTCAAAAATTGCAGGGTAATGTTTCAAAAATAATGGGTTGAAAAGAATGGGACTTAACCTGAAGTAATATTTCTTGTTAACTTTATGCTTTTAATCATTATTTACTTTAAATGTTTAATTTTAATAGAAGGATATATGGCTTCTGTAGTTAATCCCCATTCCCCAGTTCTGCACAGATCAACAGGCATTCAAGACCGACAATCAACCATTGCACACTTTTACCTGAAATCATTTTAGAGTGAGCAGTTATCCTGACATTCATGTTTTTGGATGGTAGGAGAAAGTTGGGGTTCCTGTAAAGAACCTACTGTAGAGAGAATAGTATTTAGAGCAGACCTGCTCTAACTGAATATGGAACGTTGTCACCTGTTTGAGCTGCTTTTTAGTTTGTGCTCCTGAGTGTGAAGTTTGAAGGAACTGTCAAAAGGACTGTAGCTGCTATTGAAGAATCAACCCCGGTCAAGCAAGTTCCCCCTGACAGCAGACCGCAGGATGTTAACTCCTGCGGTCTGCAGCCCCAGAAAATTAAAATGTGTTGTTAGACTTGCGATGTTTTGCCGTGTCCTTCTGACATATTACTTACTTAATAATCGTTAGACACTTTGCCGAACGCCATTAAGATTGTAAACATCTTTCAACAAATTCTTAAGTAAATACATTTAGAGTCAACATTACATAACAGGCTGTTCACATCAACCCAATCATCAACCCTAATCATGAGCTACTAAGCTCTGTTTCTCATTTTCTACGTCGTATCTCATATTTTCAACATACTTCTAAACTTTCACACAGAGTGAATTCAAATGCAAATGTCCAATATATTTGGTTATATAATCTTTCTTTTCTTTACGGCGTTCCTCTAGTGAATGGATTCTGATTGAAAGAAAAGTTCCATACAGAGTCCATCAAGCTGCAGAGTTTCAGATGGAAGAGGTGGATAAAAGTCATAACTTTAATAATTATCCTCTACTTGCCTATTATTTGTCTCCAGACAGTTGTTCACATTAAGCTAAACTTCAGTGACTTTGATTTTACTTACACTTTGTTCTCTCTTATGTTCACCAGGATCATTAGCTCTGATCGCCAATGTTGGAAAATGTCCACTTGAGTTTCATCAACCAATAAATTCGCAAAAGTAAAACTACACGTTTTGTTTTGTGATACCAGTGATTGATTTAATTACTTGTAGTACAATTGTATTAAATCATGTGATCTTTTGACTTTGAGCTTTTCCATATTTAGTGCAGATGTTCAAGGTTTTTGTCAGCAAGAGCAGTTTATCAACTGGTCAACTCTAAACATGAACTTTCTCTGGAGCTTGATTAAGCTTTCAATAATTAATTATTGAACATATAATACATTAAGCTAACATCGGTTCATATTTAGCTTTGTGTGGGTGTGTTTCACATCTCTGAAGGATTTGTTTTTGTTTGTTTTTTTTAAATCCATAATATAAAATAACATTGTTCCGATTCAACCCATATATTTGAGTTAATTTTAAAGATTAGTTCAAAGTATAAAATATGTAAGTTTTAAAAAAATGTAAATAAATGTTTCAACATTCTTGATGCTTAACAAAATTGGCTAAATTCGGGTTAGGTTTTGAAATCATGTTAGTCAAATTGATTCCGCTGGAATCACATTTTAGATAAAAAATATTATAAGAAGGAATGAACATTAAGAGTTTCTCTCTGAGTCTGCTCTCAAGTAATCTCGTTACCCAACAAGCCTCCCTCCCGCCTCTTACGCCGGCTGATATTGTGACGAGAGTAGAACGGCGCACACCGTCTAACGTTGCTACTTCAAGATGTGAAATGCAACAAAAGTCCTAATCTTGGCTCCCATTTATCAGGGAAAAAGAAATATCTTTTGTAAGTCATGTTTAGGTCAGAACCGATTCTTCACAGTCCAAATTTGTGGGAAGAAATTTTCAGCAGTAAGCAAACGCCTGTGGTGTTTATGAGTTCTGATTCTTAGTTTGACTTCGAGAGTGGATGATGATGAGCGTGGCACGCATTCAAGGCCAGAACGCTGCTTCCAGTTGAAGGGAAGTGAGTTTCTGTTGTGAATGAATTATATGACCTTAGCTAGACTCAAACAACTTTTCAGCCCTGTTCTGTATATTTATGGAGACACATGAAAGGCTGCAGTGATTAATCATATTGGATTTCATATTCCATGCCGCACCACACAATTGTTGAGGTTTTGAACCTCTGTTGCACCATGTGAGGTTTTACCATCAACTATAGCAAAAGCTGTAAATGCAAAGTCTTTAAACATCTGGACAGTAAATAACAATGAGGCACAGCTATAAATGTATGTCAATTGAAGAGTTTTGCATGTTTTTTTTGTTATACAGTTTAGCTCTGATCTGCAGCTATTTTAGGTCGGCCATTTTGATTTTGCATTAGTGGTTGAGTGATGGATGCATAGGCTGAGTTGGGCAGAACCATTACAGTGAAAGGTTCTGCCTAACTTATTGAAGTTGTTGGGGACAAACATTTGAAAGCATTGAAAGAAAAAGCTTGACGAAAACAGGAAGTGCTGTCGTAAGCTAACTTCCTGTAGATTCCCCCTTGTTGTATACAGCAATTATGTTTAGCAGACCAGTTTTCCTGGATGTTTTGTCAGTTTTCCACCTTTATGACACATGCACTTATTTGCTGTTCCTTGTAATGTTTTGTTTTATTGGGTCTTAGCTGCTGGGGTAAGATAAACATGCTCTATAGGAAAAACTTGTTGCTAGAAAAGGCGTGTTCTGTAATTCTGCTGGACAACTTCAGCAGAATTAAAACATCAAAACAAAAGATTGGATGGAGGTCTTCCAGAATGTAAATACTACGTTCTAATGTTTGCACCACAGAGGTGAAGGGACTGTTTATTGGATCAAAGCTACATGTAGCGCTCAGACTGCTGGCAACCATCATCCTCTTGGCAAGTGGAAGAAACGGAAATCCAAGGATTCGGAGCGGTGGATGTGGCTCTCGGAGCTGTAAACAAAAACTTACAATAATTGGAGCAACACGCCACTGTGCAGGTCTGTTGGACAAGTTAAAGCATATTGACAAGAGCCAAACAAGCTGAGGCATATAAATATACTGTAGTTGACGGCTATAATGAGAAGGATAAATCCTCAGCTTCACCTGCTGCCATGATGAAAGTTGGTGTTTTATGCAGCAGCCAAACAGCACCAGAGGGACTCTAGATGGCCCAGACTGGTTCTAATGAGGCAAGAAACGGTTACCATTTTATTGCATGTATCACTACGTGCCAGGTGTTTTATATACTGAAATCTTTGTAAGTTGGAATCTATGCAGTTTCAACTATATTGGACTGAAACTTATTAACCCAGCTGGGGTTCCGAAAATTCTGAAATTTAATTTAATTTAATTATTTTCCATATCTGCATTAGTATAACCTGGTTATTGTATATGACAAAAAAAGTTAATTTGAAACGCTTTCACTTGTCAAATATTTCTCATAAAAAAATCTTTGACATATCCTTTTCCATCTTTTATTTTTATTGCCACGAATGGCAGTCGTTTGTCATTAAAACCAGAAGAGAGAGAGGGGTCAAAAACAAGCTTCTCTCCATGAGTCTTGTGTCTGAGAATTGATATGCATCACCCTTCAAAAGTAATCAAATCAAATTTAGTTATATAGCACATTTAAGAACAACTGCTGTTAGCCAAAGTGCTGCACACTAGAACAACAATATTTCCAACATAAATGAAAATGCAAACAGTAGAAGAAAGAAATGGAAACGGATAAAGCCCAACAAATGAATCTTTTATTGTCTTCTGAAGCATCCGGTACAAAGGACAGTGGAAGAGGGAAGACCTGGTTAGACCCTCTATAATGAGCTGTCATAATTACTAATGAGCCCCCTGATTATCTTCCCCAGGGAGCCTGTAAAAGCAGCGCTCTTTCTATTTTTACCAATGGACAAAAGCACGCTAGCTATAAATCACAGGATAATTGTCTGTCCATGCAGGACAGACGTGCACAAGATCTTCTGGAGTTTGATTTGAAGACGTTTGACCTGCTGATACATGGGTTGCGCGGCTCATGATGAAAACATTCTGCGTCCCAGACTTCCTCCGGCTCCTATGTTCAGTGACATTACAAGTTCTGAATCCTGACGATGTCTGAGCTGCATTTCCTGGACTGCTACCATAAAAGGAAATAAATGGGAGGTGGCCTGGTCACCTGCCTCCCCCTGCATCCCCTGCCCTCGGCACCTCGTCATCGGTAATCAGCCTCACAGTTCTCTGCTGCCTGCCCACATTAGAGCTCTAATCTGAAGGTGATTAGCCCTGACAAACTCAGGGAAACTGTAATATGCGGTATAAGCGAGACTGTTTGTTTAGCCTCTGAACAGGGCTCAGGGCGAGCAGGAAGGTTTCACCAAATGATGGATGGCATGCACTGTAAACTGACTGGTTCCCTCAGGATTTCAGTCAGCCTCAGAGTGTGTTTCTGTGTGGCCATGGCTCCAGCGGATTGGCAGCCTCAACCTGTATACAATCCCCCATTCTTTGCAGAGTGGCTTTGTCTTCACGAAGAGTCCTACCCCTCTTAGACTTTGCCCTCACACGTCACACTACACATGCTGTGGTTTTGTTCAGTCGGTAAACTAGAACCTGAAGGTGCAGAGAAAAAGGTGTGAGCAGGAACGCACAACCCTGCTTGGATCTATTCCACTGTCATGTGATAAAACTCTAGTGGGTGTCCCCCACTGCACCTCCCCACCCCCAGCCGCTTGGTGCTCTCACCTTTCAGCTGTCCTCAATGGGCCCGGGGAATTTCTCACAACGATCTGGTTAGCCCCATCACAAAGAAGCCCGTGGACGGTTTTGAAAACATGCTTACACACACACACACATTTGCATGCCGAGGACGCCAGCTATCATCACAGCAAGTTAGGAAGGAGAAACTGGAAACGACAAGCCATCTCTCAAGCCGATTGATCCTGAGTTACGTACATTGTCTTCTTGCTGACACAGTAACACCGATTGTTTCTTTGTTCTGTTGTGTGCAGAAGAGTCGGACTGCTCTGCTTCTTATTCAGTGTCTGTTACAAGACGTTGCGACATCCTCCCAGGGAACAGTTTGGGTTTACAGACCAGAATCTAAACCTCACCCTCTCTTCTGTTTGTTTCCATCCCGATGTTGAAGCTTTCGAGGCTCTGACAGTTGCAAATGACGCCCAGCTTTTTGCTATTAAGCCGTCTTGCGCGTTCTTCCTCTGCTGCTCCAACATACTCCGTTCCTCCATGCGAGTTAGCCGGGTCACTAGTGGTTTTGTTTGTCTCAGGCGGGCAGAGACGAAGGGAAGGAAAGTTTACGTATTTGACAGCCGGCGCACACTGTGGTTGCCTCCATAAGACGAGGGCCTTAAACAACACACAGATACACAAGCTGCGTTTCCATTACAAATGTGCACAAATCTTTGTCAGTATTCTGCTAATGTTGAAAAAACACAATTTCGCAATTGTGGTGTTTCCATAAAATAAAAGTTTTAATTAAAATCACATGAATAATTCAGTGTACGGAAGAAGTCAGTAGCCCTCCTGCAGTCTTAAGAGGCAAGGTTAGAAATCATGGCAGTGATGTAAAGGGTTGCATGAGATATATTCATATTTCAGTCATAGTTCTAGCGCTCATCATCAATCAGCTATCAGAGGAGAGGTAGGCGTTTTACTCAGGTGTTGGAGCAACAACCCCCTTATTCTAGGGTGCAGATATGCATGTGAGTTTTTTGGGAAAATTGTAGTCACAATTTTACAGAAGAGCTATGGATTCAAAATTTTTGAATGACTAACTCAAGTTTTTATGAACTGTTCAATGCTGTGAGAGCTGTGCTGGAATCAGCTGCGCATTGTCTGGGGAAAAAAAACCAACAAAAAAAACAAAAACAAGAGTAAGCCATCGTCCTGCTACTACTTCCTGTTGTCTTTTTTGCCAGGAGTAACATCCGCCTGTTGATCATGTGACTCATGTGATGCAAAAAAAGTGTTTCCATTGCATTTTTTCTAAATATATAAATTTTGATATGGACAAAAAAAATCACTTCATGCTAGTCCAAAAGCCTTCTAGAGGGAAACTTGAGTTTTTTCAGAATTTTCATGTTTCAAAATATGTTTTATCCACAACATATTTAAATTCTGTAAAGAAAATCTCATCCATTTTTTTTTATATATTTAATCCCAAAAAATATCAACAGATCTGCCCTACTCTGTACTGATCAGAAACATGTTAGTATTATTTTTTTAGCAGCAGATTCATCCTTTGGTACAAATGATCATACATTCACTAAATGCTATATTGTTGAATTTTAGGTAATAAAGTGATTATTTTATTATTTCAAATGGAACAAGATGATTTGTTTATTGCAACTTTTAATGGATTTTGTAATATAAAATTTTTTTATGTTTAAATGGAAAATTTGCAGATTGTGTGATTTTTTTATTTTTATTTATTTATTTATTTTTTTATCAGATTGTCATAATAATTATCAATTACTAAAAAAATAATTAGTTGTTACCCTACATCAGTCTTCCCCTTCTCAGACGTACGAACCAAAACGGTGAGGTCAGCCGCTTTTTCTGTCTCTACTCATAACTATTTTTTGTTTTGGAGTCCGGCCAACATTTTTAAGGAGAGCTATGAGCTATGAGAGCGAGGGTTGCAGATGCAGAGTCATGAACCACTGCTGCTCATGCTGAGGCATCCTGGGGTAGATTCTGACATGAGGCTCCTGTTAGACATGCATTGTGGTCATTACACACACTTCAGAGCTGCTGCCACGCAAAGAGATTCAGAGATAGCACTTTAATATTCCTCCTACAGAGAGCAATTGCACTCACAGAGAGTGAGCGCAATATTTATTTTGTACTTGTATCTGATTCATAATTTATAGTTTCTATGTTCTAGACAAGAACCTTGAGATGTCCATAAGATTTGGAATTTCCTTTTTTTAACATCTAGGAATGGAAAATGTAAACCGTATTCCCTCATGTTTCTATTGGTTTTATTTTTAAACTGGTGGCAGTATTGATCTTGGCTGTCAGTTTCAAACCCAGTTCCGCCCTTAAGTCGACCAGAGTGTGAGGTCTAACTCTTAAGCATTAATGGATCTCTGGGTTGATGGCCGTCCGGGTTTTGGACCTTTCTATCACTGACTGGGCTTTGAGGTGACCTTGTCCCACAATCTGAACATTTTTTATTAAAAAATAAAATAAAATCCTCTAATACAATTAAAAAATTTAGTTTCAAATATTGATTTGAGATGTACAAAAGCTTTAGCTAGTTTGATGTGTGCAAATTTGAAGTGTGACTTAGCAGGATCTTTCTGGCTAAGATCTTAAACATTTACCTTTTAACCTATTCCAATGCATCATACATTCATTTTTCTATATCAGCTTAGTTCATGCTGGGTCTACAGGAGGCTGATGTCTGTTGTAAAACTACAAAACAATGTAGCCTTTTTATTTTATTTTTACATTAGTCACATACCCCAAACCCTAGTCCTGAAGGCACACTGCATGCTTTAGATGTTTCCCTGCTTTTACGATGCCCGATTGAGCTGATTGCAGTTCAACAAACACCTGACAATTGAACTCACCTGGGTTAATACCTAAAACATGCAGGGCAGTGTGCCTTGAGGAGCAGGGCTGGGAAACACTGGTTTAGATTGCTGGTGTCCAGTGGTGCACCGTGGGCCAAAATCGCCAAGTTGTCATGGCAAGCAAAATCATTACTTTTTATTTTTATCTGCTCAGAGATTAATTTTAAATGCAATACTTTAATTTCTCAAAGTAAAGAACATGAAACTGTGTTATGTTTACCTTTAATAAAAGAAAGGTGCTGTGGTTACTTTCAAATGAAAGAGGAAAAAAAAGAAATCATGGATACTACAATGAAATACTTTGTGTTGTACCTAATACTTTCTAATTATGAAGAAAAACAAAGATGTCCAACTTCTTTGGGGTTTGATATATTACATAGTCAAAGAAAAAGGGTCTGCTGACGCCCTCTGAGCCATTTTTCTCCTAATTAAGTGTGAAACAATCCCCTCTTAACAAGGGCCAGTGACCCCGGCTGAGCTTCTATTTCCCTTTAATTTCTTATCGTTAAGTCAGTCATCCATTATGCTCCCTGTATGAAAACGCAGCCCGTTATCCTGACTTATTGGACTGAGGGAGTCGCGTGCAATTCATCTCGGCACCAGAAGTGTGTGTCGGAGGAAATGGGGTGGGGGGGAGAGA
This sequence comes from Alfaro cultratus, assembly GCA_903066825.1. Taxonomy (NCBI): domain Eukaryota; kingdom Metazoa; phylum Chordata; class Actinopteri; order Cyprinodontiformes; family Poeciliidae; genus Alfaro; species Alfaro cultratus. The sequence goes on along the minus strand of CAEFZX010019045.1, from coordinate 5,127 downwards.
GTGTGGTTGCCGTGGTAGCCGAGCGGAAACAAAACAGATGTCAGATGGGTGCCGAGGCGGCCCGTGTGACAGTGGGGCCTCGGAGATGTACGGTGGACGGCGTCCAGGGATGTAGGTTAAATAAACTCCCTGCGATGATCGCCGGCTGGCATTCCTGTGACATCACTCCTAGAGTTGGGGGAGATGCATCTGGTGCTTCGAGGTGGCCTCGTTCTCCTCTTTTTACTGGATTAGATTCTATCATCATAAAATAAAGCAGGAGGAACTGTTCAAGGCCAGAATTAGAAAGTGGAGGGGGAGAAGCTGCCGAACAACCTAATGAGGTCCATAATGTGCTCTTTGCACCCTTTTCATCCAGATGTTTTATCAGAAGTGTTTTTCTTGCCGCCCCCACCTCATCTCCTGTCTTTCAGCGCACCTTGCTTGTTATCACACATGCCCGTTATCAGCAGAAGGTGCCCATTGTGTGTCCAGATGAGTAATAGTCTGAAAGAGAGAATGGGAACAGGTCATGGTGGAAGAATGTAGACTTTAGACGTTTTCTGTAAGAGATGTTTTTTTTTCTCTCTCTCTCTCTTCGCCTAACATGTCAGGCCCATGCTTGAGAGTGGTGACCGCGTGCTGCATGTGTGGCCCGAATGGGTGTAGCGTGTTGCTTTACATTAATGATAATGTTTTGTTCCCTTGTGTTGCAGCTGAGATATCAGCACGGTTTGACCACCCCGGACCTGCAGCAGACGCTACCCAACCTGAAGAACTTTCTGGAGCACGGCCTGATGGTGCGATGGTAAGGATGAAGAAAAAGCATCCGGTGTTGACCTTGTATTTAGGTTTCTCTTCAGGCGAAGCCTAATCACACATACATATCACAAATGCTTTGTGTGTGTATGTCCTGTCCTCTCCCACAATTCAAAACAATTTTAAAGATCCCTGTTGAAAATACCTAAAAGGAGAATATATTATTCAAAGTCCGACCGCCACATGAATACACAACTTAAGATAACACAGTGTTATGCCAATGACAACATACGGAACCGCATGTTTTTAGCCATAAAACCTGTTGCATATTAAAAAAAAAGCTTTAAGACAAGTCCAGCTGGCAAAGCATCCCTGAGACACAACAGTCCAAAGAATAAGCGGGTTCTCTTGAGTCCTACTCGTGTGTCAGAGGCCCAACTTTTTTCATTTCTGCAAGGTTTTCCTTAGGCTGTCAGTATTGGTTGTACTTCTTATTAGACTTCTATATCAGCTGCGTTTCCATTGGGCATACAACTGCACAATTTAACATTTCAAAAATAAATTTGCTTCATGTTAACGTGCCAAATAAAAAAAATAAAAAAACTTGTTTTTTGATGAAAATGTTCTGGCACAATCAAGATTGGTTTATTTTGCAAAACTTCAATGGAAGCATTTTTTTTTCATGTCACCCAATTCACATGATCGACAACTGGACGTTGCCACTGGTGGAAACCATAAAAGAAGAAGAAAACAGAAAGTAGTAGGAGAATGATTAAGCATGTTTTTTAATGACTTATTGCATTAAACTTATTTGCTCGTGATTTTAATTGTGTTTCTTATTTATTGGAGACACCGCAACTGCAAAATTGTTTTTTACATAAACGGAATATCGCCAACGTTTTGCACACATTAGTAATGGAAATGCAGCTGTAAATCCTTTACTTTGTTCAACTTAAGGGGAAAAATTTGTTGTTTAAGTTGGAATGTGATACAAATATATTAGTAAAAAAATTTAAAGATATTTTCTAGGCTAAGAATATTACATCTCCAAACAGTTGTTTTTATCTCTTCACCAAGTATTATGTCTGAATTAACTTGGTATGTAAACTTCTTCAGGTATAATAGGAAGTTTTCTCTGATTCTGTGATTGGAATATCTCTGAAATTCAGTCACCAGTTCATTTTTATTTTTTTATTCTGTTTAACAATGAATTACTCCCGCAACGTTTCCTCCCAAAGCATACTAATCAAATTTATGTTAAAACGATCTACTACAGCCATGCGAAAACTGGATACCCATCTGCCTTAATAATATCCCTACTATCCTCCAGTTGCTTAAAAGTGTTAAATAAATTACCAACATCTTACAAATCATGTCCAGCTTCCTTCAGGCTACTAAAGTGCAATGTAGTAATTGATTGCAGTAATTAATCTCCATGCAGCTAAGATTTATCACATTGTTCTCATGCAAAAAATAAAATAAAATAAAAATTCCTTCCCTCCACAATTATCACTGCTCAGATCTCTGCGTGTCGTCTTCTGACCTGCAAGTAACCCCCAGTAAAGCCAGGAGTTGGTATGAATCAGACTTCAGCCGTACCGGCCTATAAAAGACACAGTTGTCTTTGATCCTCCGATCTTCTCCGAGGGTCAGCAAAGGGGAAAATGTGTATTTCACACATTAATTGAATAATCTTTTGTTTTCAAAGAAAAGAAGCCATGAAGAGTCGGAGCATCCAAATCAGCTCTCCATTACCGCACAGCCCTCCCCCCCGGCGTAATGGGAACTGGAAGGGCCCAAAGATACGAGATGAAAGCATTGCTCCTAAAACCCTTAAGCTATGCATGTGTGTGTTTGTGTGAGTGGATGGAATATTTTAAACATGGAGGTTTGTGGTGTAACAGTTCTTTAGCCACCAGATCCAGACTGCTGTAAAACTGTTACGCCAAACAAACAGCTGACATATTCACAACTAAGCTAGAAATAATCCTGACAAATTTGGGTTTATAGTGATCTTCATTCAACAAAAAACTTTGCGTCCAATAGGAAATGGTACGGCCATTTATGGTTGGATATATAGCCTGGTAAAAACAACCATCCTCCACAGCGCAGAGAGAAGTTCCAAGCTGTTGATGTTAATTCAATACTTGGAACACGGACTGAACGACTCGTTCATAACTTCTCCTGTTCGCTGATGGCTTGGCTGCTCCAAAAATGTTAATAACACTCCAAGTCAAAATAAACATGTTGGTTAAAAAAAAGATTAAAGCTAAATCTGAATAATTGTGGACTTAACTGTTTCAGGAGGAAACTCTATACAGAGTGATGAAATTATTCCCTTTTAGTATCTCACTCTTACAATTGTCCGTTCTTTCTGTTAGCTTTAATCAACCTGAAGGTATGTGGCTAAACAAACATTGCCTATAAGAGAAAAAGTGAATGTTACTGGAGTCCTATGTCCTCCTAAGTTATCCCATCTTCCTTCCGCCTTGCTCTAAGTCGAACACCAACTGCAACATTGTCAGCAGAGTATGTGTGGACCATTACAATCTATTTTAATATTAGAAAAATGTTACTTTAGATTTTCAAGTGTTAAGTGAAGAATTTGGTGCCATGAGAAGTGAAAAGATCTGAACCACAAGAGAAACACGACAGTTCAAAATGGTAACATCATGTGATCTCATGTTCACTGACCGGTGTTTTTAGGCTTCCCTTAGTTTGTGGGATAAGTTGAGTTTCTCCTTTGACTTTGACAGATACCGCATTCAGTCGCTTGCTAAGTATTTTCAAAGGTGCCTGACCTTTTCCAAACAGTTTCTATAGAGGGTTTCCCAGATGGTCCTGTGAAAGAAACCATCTGGTGCATCAGGTTAAGGCACAGATCTGCTTATCCCACATTTAGTCCCTACATGGACAAATACCAGCGCTGTCCAAACCGCTCAGCGCCAGGATTTTCCTCGTAGGTATTCCGTCTGACGCAGCTCATTAACACTTCTCCTTTCGTACCCAATTAGTGTTCAGCCAATATGCATATTTAAACATTTGAAAACCGTGTTGAAATTGAATTTATTGTCATGTTGGAGCAGCTGTGTTCCTGTGAGTTGGAGCATTGAAGTCTCCTTCATCTTAAACATATGGAATCTGTATTTCATCTGGTCTCAACCATATGTTTTACACAATCAAGCTACACTCTGTTGCCTCCTATGATATATGATTTTTTAAGGTATTCAAAGTTAGGAGAACTTTGACCTAATGAAATATGTACCGTCCCGTCTTACTCAAGCAGAAAATAACAATCGCTCTCTTTTTTAGTTGTGTGTGTGAGGAAAAACACTCTGAAGAGCGTCCATTGTCCAGCTGGCAGGATGAAACTCGATTACCACTGGGCATCCAACATTTGTGTTTTATGGTTCAACCCCTCTGCTTTCTGTGTCTGAGGCTCTTATTGTGAAGAAAGAAAAGAAGTACTTAGTTTATTGCCCATTTTGTGTTGATAAAGGTCTTTCCACCATAGGTTTCTGAACATTTTTTATCTAGAACTTAAAGCTGCAGTAATGTTTGTTAAAAAAAATTAATTATCTTGCATGTTTGTTGAAACTGTCACTAAGTCGTGACAGCATGGTATGAGACATATAATCTTTGAGATGCACAATCTGCGCTCCTCTGCCATCTCCCAGTGCTAACTACAAACATCCAATCAAATCCAGGAGGAGCCATGGTCTTTGCACTCGCCGCTCACCAACCCCTCTGATTGGTTGTATTTGACCGTCGTATTTCTTCTGATGGCAGTCGCAGCACAGACAGGAGTCGGAGGAGATTTGTCTCATTTCATACTATCATGACGGGGGGAGAGTTTTATATATATATCACAGAAAGAGAGTTTTATTTTTGTGATCGTTTTATATATATATATATATATATATATATATATATATATATATATATATATACATTACGACTGTTACTCCGACACCTGGACGTAGATTACGTATCCTGAAAATGAACGACCCTTTGTCCTGTAATAGTGCTGCTGTAATCTGTGGATACAGACCAACGCTCATTGGAGTCCAGAATATGACTTTAAACAGTCAAATCAAAGTAACACAGCATTAGTCTCAGATTTTTTCATATGGGTTATGGTTTAAAATGTTTCGACTGCCACTGCAAACGTGTAGAAATGTGTAATTAGCTTCACTGATCCCGACTCCTGGAAAGAAAGGAGACCTAAGCTATCTGAAGACATCATCTGCAGCCATTACATGGCAGTTAATAAAACCTGTGAGATGCCTTGTATGAACATTAACCAAACACATACAGTACAGACCAAAAGTTTGGACACACCTGGTCATTCAAATGGTTTTCTTTATTTTCATGACTATGAAAATTGTA
>CAEFZX010019043.1:0-21039 GCA_903066825.1 Alfaro cultratus | reverse complement strand
ATATATATATATATATATATGAGTGTATATATATATACTCATATATACTGTACATATAGATAATCAACACAACAGACATAATCAATGCGAAAAGCATTTAATCTCTTCAGAGTATTTGACGAGCTATATTAATTTAATATAGCTAGTGTGTGCTATAAATATTTCTGTAATGTGTTCGCAACCACTTATACTGTAAATGGAAATGGGAAAGTCTAATGACATAACATAATTTCCAGTATGTGATTGTCAACCTTTTAAGATAATATTCTTCTGTTTTACATTAATAACACCAGAGAAATACACATTTGTCTAGATGAATACTATGTTATGTTACAATAAAAGTCAGCAAACTAAATTAGACCTTTTTGTGTAGCTGAAATTGTAAATGCTTAAAAATATTTCAGTAGATGAGCTACACTGATACACTGAAAGACAGCAAAAGAAAAAAAAAAAACGTGGAGCAAGAATAATCCTTTCTCTGACTGGATCCCACAAGGCTTCCCCATGGTTGCAAAAAAAGGTGATTCATAATTTTGATGAAGTCTGATAAAACTTTTTTTTTGAGGAACATTTCTTTTCAAAAAGTGGATCCCAAACAGTTTTTAAAAAATAGCTTGAGGATTTTATAAAAGGACAAGCATTAAATGAACGAATTCATGAGACAAGAATAAACATCAAATCGGTTCTCATTCTCAGGCAAGAAAAGTTGAAAGCTGATTAGCATGGGATTATAGTAATGAGATTCCCTCTGAAGCAAATAGTTAGCAATTGGACCAGTCTGATTATTTTTAGTCATGTTTTTAGAAAAAGTATGAAAAAATCTAGAAAAAAAACTACAAGCAGTTTAAGAGTCTAAATGAATGTATGCACATGCATATGTCAAAATGCATATATTAATAAAAGTAAACTGAAGTCTACTTATAATATTCAAAACAAGACAGGAGCAACTGAGATAGAGGTGACATCTCCATGTTTTTTTATAAGCCTCTTAGAGGAAATCCAGAATCACATAAATGTGAGCTGTTCTGAAACATGGTGCTAATATTGAATTTTGGAGAAACATGGATATTTAGTCTCAGTGAGTTTGTCTGCAGTTTTTTCTGTAAAAATTATACTCATGAATTTTAATCTTCTGCACAGCCTTCCCAAGCTGCACACAAATTGACAAAAAAGTAATTGCTTTCCAGTTATTTACTTAAAGGATAATTTTATGAGCTCCAATTACCCTTTTAACAAAATAAAGTTGAATTGATGAGATGGAGGAAGAAATCTAAAAAAAATAATTTGGGGCTCTGTAAAACTGGGGCAAGACTATTTACAATTTTATGAGAGATGTAGATATTAAATAATAAATCTGTGATTGTAACTTTAAGAGTGATAAATTGTATGTAGTTTCTTCAAATATTTAAAACATTGAACTGTCTTAAAGATTTGATTAGCTGAACTACTTACTTTTTCTGCTCGTTTTAACTGGGTTTGTCTGTGTGTGTTGCCCTCTTGTCATTGTGCTCAATCTTGTTTGTGTAATTAGAACATAAAAATTGCTAATTTATTGAACAGAATCTCAAAGATCAGATTTTTCTGGTCAGATAATGCAGTATACCTAAGCACAAGTTGGTGCCCAATAAAAATGCAACTCCTCAATTTAAATGAAGAAGACTCAAAGCTAAATGACTTTCACCACTGTTCAAACATGAAGTCAAAGGGGAGAAAAGAAAGTGGAAATTGTATGTTTATGGAGACTGTTAGCTGTTCATGCTGCGTTCATTTTCTCTTTGAAATCAGAAATCTGATCTGGAAATGACATTGTTACCTATTTCAGTATGTTTTAGCAGCAAGTTGGAATACCAGTGGCATGTACTCAATTTTGTGTAACAAACTAAAAGTTGCAATTTCAAACCAGTAATGTATTTTTCTCTATTTGATACTTTCAAACACTTAAGGAACATGCTCATAAATGGAAATTATACACTTGTACGTGTTCTACCGGTCTAAAGAAATATAAACTTGTGTTAAGAATAATGTAATACCTATACTACTTGTATTACATTTTGCTGTGAGTGAAGCCTCTACAGATAATGGGACGACTCACATTATTATATTAAAGTTGCTCTGATTTATCCATTTGTGCTGCTTGTCTGTCTTGGTACACACATAGTTTGGAAATGTTGGAAACTACAGTCTTCAAAAGTCTGCATTGTCTACCTAAGGAATTCACAGACTGACAAAAATCAGCCACAAAACTCTAATCAGTGAATCTCTATCAGTTGGTTCTGTTTGCATGTGACAGGAAACAGTGCTGGCCTATACAGGCCCACTCTGGGATCATTCTAAGTGGGTTTTTTTAATATTAATGTCTGAGTGTTCATTCAGAGGTATATGCACTTCCTACACACCAGACCAAAATAAAACAGTGTTGGTGGATGAACTGTTGTTTTTCTGTGACTTGTGCAGAATCTGTTTTATTTTTTACATTGCTCCTAAATATTTTAGATGTAGACTGCAGAGTTTCCGAACATTTATCGTAGCAGCTTTTATCACCATGACATGCTGCCTCATCAGCCAGCATTGGACAACCAGGTCAGTTTCCTGAAAATGAAAGTAGCCACGCTCAATCATAATAAATTGAAAGTATGTCAGAGCTAAGACTGTTTATAAAGTGTTGTGTGTAACAAACTCATTAGAGATCTGTCTTCATTTGTGTGTGTCTTGAGTTATGGTTTAAAGTTCCTCACAAATGTGACATATGGGTTTGTAGAGTGATTTACATAACTGGACTGGAAACCAAATTAATCTTTGGTTTTCAACAACATCAGTTCCTGCATGCCCCATAAAACACAGGCTCCCAGAGCATGAAAACATTTTCTCAGATTCGTACAGCAGTACTACTTGATCTGTACAGAGAAAAGTATAAAATATTTTACTTTGTTCTTCTATTGGAATATTTAATAATGGCTTGGCATTCTTTTGCAACATCATACCACACATACATCAGCGATGCATGGTTGATGGAGATAATAGGCAATTAGACAGCTGCTACCTTAGTATTTGTATCACTATGTTGAAATTAAATTAATGAGATATGTCCCCTGCTCTAAACAGTTTGCTCGTTGGCAACAACATCCTATTTTTCCTCTGAAGTTGTGCCTTTGTGGTAAATTTAATTATTTCTCTAATGAAGCTTGTTTACAATCATTGTGCCAGATAGTCTTCCTTTAGCACCTACATTCATTACACCTTTCAGTGTGAAAATTGTTATCAAAAAGGTCAGATTGTGATGTTATTGGTAATGACAAAACTTCACAAGATTATCACTCACCTTTATTGTCATCCTCCCAAAGGAGTGTTTGAACACCTGTGTGATGTTTTGATTTTAGAGCCTTCCTCTTTGTTATAAAAAAGAGAGAAAACTTGTCTCTCTGTTGGGAGAGAGATGTTGTTTTCTCTCCCAACATCAAGAGAAAACAAGATTAGCAACTGGAATGTGAATATTGTGGTACACGGAGTAATGACAGAGTCATAAAGTCCTCCAAAGGTTTGGAGGCCGAATCAATGTAAAAAAGAGAGTTACTGCATTTTTTTTTAGGATATCACAAACAATATTTTAACATTGACAAGTATAAGACTGAATAAAAATATTGTTACCTACACAACAATGAACTTAAGATGCAGCATTGTTGTTCAGACATCAACAAGGGTGAAATTAGTCTGAGATACATTTTTGTTTAATCGCTTTCATTACTGCAGCAGTATCTTCAAGGTACAAACTCTTGATTACCTTAATTGGATGGTTTATAGATGCAGTAATGAGGCAGAAATAACCTCTGACATTTTGCTGACAGTTTTGAGCACCTTTTATCTTTTGTTGGTGTTCAAAGGGATGCATGAGTAAACATGGGAACCATTCAGATTTACAGGACATTTTACTATATGGTTGTCGCAGCAATTAGAGTGGTCTACAAAACTCCATAAATGATTAAAATAACACAGCAATAAGGAGTTCCTCAAGTATTCAAACAGGACGCCAACATTTCCAGATCCTGTATAGTCCATAGATTTTGAAAACCAAATACATTAACATAAAATAACTTTCTGTTTTCTTATTAGCTTCACTGACAGTTGTTGCTACAATGTTACATTCTCCACAGGTTTTAGTCACTGAAACAATCCAGCATGACTTTCACTGCTCTGAATGTTTGCACAAGACACATAAACATCTATCTTGTTTCTTACTCTTCTCAACTAAAATGTATCTCAAGCATAATGCACAGTAAAATATTCTCTGTACCAGAAAGCAATCTCACAAATCAATAAAATAAATCTACTGATATATTTTCTGCATAAGTTTCTATGCACTGTATAAGCTTACTTTGTATATTGTATTACTTAAATGTTCAACAAGTCAGCCGAAAAGTCAGCTGCAGGAGCAGAGGACGATAGAATTTAGATTACTATCCTCAGGTCAATATCTGATCAAAGAATAATGTAACTAGTTTGACTACTTACCTAATGTGGGTAGAAATATACCAGATCATCTCTGGAGGTGGGAAAAGTGTCTTCAACAATGCTTTCACACCTGTATTTAGCTCTATTAGAACATGATCATCTTGCTTAGGATGAGTTTTAGTGCCAAGTGAATGGAGTCAGAGAAAACCATCTAGCACTTTCTTCTGCTGTCTTATTAAAGAAGGTGGTAAACTGTAAGAACATTGTAATGAACAATAGAAGCAGTTTAGAAATTGTAACCTTGTAAAAGCTTGAAATATGTTAATACTGAAAACCAGCCTGTGTTGACTTAGTCTGAAGTCTGATTAGTAGGTAAAAGAAGATTTGCTACTACTACTGGTCACATTTTTCTGTCTCTGCTCTGAGCAGAATATGACTGAATCATCTGATTCAAGAATGTGGCTTTGTGTTTCTAAACCCTTTTTCTGCTGTAGTTTATAATCCTATTATCTGTGCACCCAGACATGATCTCCTGTTTGTTCCCTGACCTTCAGCTGCCCAGTCATGTTTCATTCCAGGTGCAACCCAGTGGCTCACACTCCCCTTGTCTTCCCTTTCAGGAACTCCAAAAAGGAGCTAAATGACATTCGGTTTGAGTTCACCCCTGGGCGAGGTAAGAGCTCAGTCTAAATTATTTTTTCTAAATTGCACTTTTCTTTGTAATAACATTCTCTCTCTCCTTATCGATACGTGTATGTAATAGGCAATATCATTGTGCTGTGGGCAGCATCTAATTTTGTGTGTAACACAATTACCTGCTAAGTTGAATGATGCAAGCCAAATGTTTGTCATGTTATTCCCTCACAAGACACTGCTGATGGCGTCTCCCAGGAGCTTTACTCAGCCGGTCTGGTCAATGGGCTCGATGTCTTAATTGGTAATGTCACACCTCTTTGTCTTCAATGAATTGTGTTATTCTGCAGTTCATGAAGCCAGTCCACTGTGAAACATCTGTAAAAACTATTTATGTTATAATAAGCAGTATTAACATAGACTAAAACAAGTAAAGAGAGTAATATTTAAAAAAAATCCTTTCCACAATTTGCTTTTTTTCACATAAGTTCATGTAGCTTCACCATGGTAAAATATTGATTTAAATGTTATCTTGAGGATACAGTCTGCCACTTCACTGAAACCCTGTAAGTCAGACTTCACTTCTCTCATACCAGCATGATGTTTTCCTCAAAAATTTTCTTCAATGTAATGCTACACATATCAAGATTGGGAAGGAAGTTAAAATGCTCAGATGGAATTTGTAGTTAAATCTCTCCTTTATTTTCCTCAGACAGTGAAAAAACAGGCTGCTACATCAAATTATTGGTAAAAGAAAGTATTTTCTTACCTGTTTTACTTGCTCATAAACAACTAACTATGCTTATAAACAATAATTGCGATCACCTTGATAATCTGGTAGTTGACTCTACGTGAGCTATTGATATTAGTTGTGAGATAAACTGCATTGTGTCTTTCTCCTTTAGCTTTGGATTATTACTCTTTCTCAAATTTGAGTTTCCAAATGTGTCCAATGGAGGGGCTGATTTTGAATGGCGAGGAGAAATATGTCCTCCTTAACTGCAGTTACTTTCACAAACTCTCCCACATTTCTTGCACAGACAATCTTTATAAAAAAGTGCTTTTCCATTCAACATATTTCAGTTAAAATTTATTTTTCATTCATGTATATTAAAATGATCTAATATGGATACTTTTGTGTATATTATGGACATTCTGAGTCTTGCTGTTGTAGAGGGGATGACTCAAATGGCTCCATTTACTTCTGAAAAGTGCATAGGTCTTCTATTTCAAAAAGTGATATTTGCCCTTTAAACTTCTCAGAATCAGAAAGGATTGGTGATTATATTAACATTTGATTCTCCATGTGTTTTCATTTGGACAGTGATATTCTCTCTTTCCCTGTTACAGTTGCTGCTAACCTTCAAAAGATTGTAGATGACCCAATTACCTATAAAGTGTTGACCTTTAAGCTGGTGAGTTTCCAGATGACTGATGGCTGACGACAGCCTTAGTGGGTTTTGTCATGCCTGACAGTGTCCTCCTGTTAACAGCCTGTTGATGCATGGTGTGATGAAGGATTCAATTGCTGGAGTTACTGCTGTCTAGCAAAACAAATGACTTCAGGGTGAACCAGCATCTGTTGCTTGGGTTTTTCTGTTCATGACACAGAAAGACATTTTATTTGTCAAAATCTTTCAAAATGTTCTGAACGCACTACTTTATGTTGCACTGTCACATAAGATCTAATAATTGAAGTGACAAAATTTGAAAAAAGTTTTAACTTTTGCAGCTATTTAAACCTGTTTATTAACCAGTGAAGCCAATATTATAACATATATTGGAACATCATCCTCTCAAATGCAACTAATGTGTAGATAGATTCATAATTAGCAGTAACTTTGTTTACTATGTCTGCACTCATAAACCTGTCACTGTGTTGTGGTAAAGACCTTAGCATAAATTACTACCTTTTGTTTTGTCTACAAACACAGTTCTGAACCAGCTCAAGTCACATAATCCAATTCAATATTGATGTTTTTTTTCTGATACAGTGTAGTACTTGACTCATAAATCTCTCACAGTAGACAACATTATCTACACTTCTATGCACAATGAGAATAAACCTGTCCTTTGTTGCATTTTGAACAACCCAAAACATAACATTGTGTGCTGTTGAATGAAGTTGTGTGCTTTCCTCAAAAAATATATCCAAGATGTTGTATACACTGCAGGAGAAACGCAAGATCCAGGGAATACCAGTGATATTTTATGTTGCTGCGTTTCTTCTGGTTAAATCTTTGTGGACACTAGTGGTAGGTCTGTGAGATTTTCACAGGCTGACTAGATTGCTTCATGCTTTTGTTAAAGTAAGAACATATCACAATTTATGAAGCAAACTGATTTAACAATCAATTTCGTGATTGTATGAGGGTTTTTTTGGATTAGACTATTTATGTTACAGGTCAAAGCATTTTACAATCTAATCTTTCAGCCATGTTTTCCAAGTTTCCCCTGTTATATTTTCCAGAGCATATTTTGTTTCCAAAGGCTGCATCGCTGTGAATACTGATAAATTCCTGCTCGACTCTTCTATTGTAAGCTAAGAGTTACGAGGGCAGTACCATAAAAGCCAGGGAGTGACAATAATTACCCTCACAAGGGAAACAGTTAATAACACTTTATGTACATAATTTATAGAGTGGATGTCTCTGTGACAGCTTTATGGTTGAAGTGACCAAGAGATCCAGTGGTCTCTGAGCTCAAAACTGACCTCTTCTGACATCACTGCCTCAATGTTGCCTAGACAATCAGAGGTCTCAGACCCCTGCGGCGGTCAGGTGAGTCTCTCTGAAATGTGACTGGTTGAAACAATTATATAGTCTCAACTTTAATTTAGGGAACCTAAATGAAAACCAAATTTTCATTTTGATTTACAGAGAAATCAAAATTAGGATTAAATTGACTATTGGAAGTAGACACATATAAATGGTAATGACACCAATGCAAATGGCTAATGGAAATAAAAATAAGTTAGTGTCTACCTGGAATGAGCTGTGTAGTTTAAGGAGGAAGCTCATTTTAGTAGCTTCAATCTGGAGTTTAGTATTTTTGGTCATGATCCATATGCCATGACTAACTGTGAAGGTTATGGCGTAACATTCACCGCCATAACCTTCACTATCCTACTGGGCTGGGAAATGGATATTTGGACACATGGGCCAATAACTGCAGTAATAAAGGCGATCTTGTGGTCTGTTAGGGTGAAGAACAAGCTGAACCAAAAAAGTGAAGCTCTTCATTTTACCATTTTATCCACTCTTATAGATGGTCCACATAAATTCTACTAGATACATTGGCATATTTTACCCTTTTTATAAAGGACTACAAAGTCTCAGTAAAGAACCACAAAAGTTGAATGTTGAAAGTCTTGGGGCCTGGTAGACATGAAATCTACTGGCCTCTAGTCATTAGATCTCTTGTTGTTACATGAGCAAAATGATGAGGAAATAATCCAGTTTGAGCATGGACAAATTATAGTTTTCTTTTCTAGTTGGAGAGCTTCTTGGACTCCACAAGATATTATGTCTGGCAGATAGTTAATTGCTTTTCAAAATTCATTATCACAGCTTGCATAGAGGTGTATTTTTTGTGAGGGGGGCACACTCAAGAGAAAACAAATTAATAGGCAAATTTTACACCCTGTACTTCCCTTCTTCAAATGATAAACACATAATTTCAAACAATGTCATATTAATTGTTTTATACCACCATAAAGAATGAACCCTTTTATTATTATACAGTTACATGCCTTTAATGGGTCATGTTGACTTTGATATGTGCTTTCAAATAACTTGTTAGTAGTTCAGAGTCAGAGGATTGACAAATCTTTGTTGTCTTGTAGCATGTTTGACTTTTCTGGTTCTCCTTACAACTACAATGAGATTGTAGAGGATTGACCTTTGCTTACAGCTCTGGATTTAACATCTTCACCTCACACAGTTTGACTCTGTAGCTTAACAAAACACACAGATACACAAGAAAGACATAATCACTAAAAATGAGCAGTGCAAAAATGGTTAGTTGCTTAGCTCCTGTAAGTTGTCAAGGTTTCCAGACAAAATACTTCCACTGGAGACCAACATTGCTGTGTCTAATGTCTGGGTTTAGTATGGATAGTATGTCACTGTTGTCTTGAAGTCTTGTTTTGGCTTTACCCAGAGAGCTATAATGCTAGAAATCACACACATTCATCTATTGTTTTTGGCTTGCAGAGGTTCTGTGTACACAAGGGAAATCCACACATCTTTCTTCCCAGCATCTGTAATATTATTCTGGTTGATCCCAAGGAATTCCCAGGACACAATAGCTGTATAGTCAGCTTGGCTAGTTTTGGGTCTTTTCCTTGGTCTTCTTTTAGATGGACATGCTTAGAAAAGCTCCAAGAGGAGGCACTAAGAGGCAGACCAGTCCCAAACCCCTCACTTTATTTTTTTTTTGAACCAGAGAAATAAGCTACTTCTCCTGGATGATGGAGCTCCTGCACTCAATTTCTAAGGATTAGTCCGGCCTCCCAAAGGTGGAAGCTCATTACATCTGATTCTATCCAGTATCTTGTTCTTGTAGTAGACCGGCAAATTGAGAACTTTTTCTTCATGTATTCCTGTGGATATGATCCTAGTGTGTCTATGCATTTATTCATCTGTCCAACAATCACTCACAGCAAAGACTGACCCATGACCTCGAGGAAGAAGCCCAGCCTTTATTAGTTGAGAAGTATGCCCTGAGACCTAGAGAAGCTAAAGGTCAAGGTGTAAAGATGCCTGTAGAACCACATCATCTGCACAATGAAGGGACCCTGAGGCTTCCAAACAGGACATCCCCCTCTTCATGACCAAGCTTTCAGATTCCATCCAGGAACACTATCAATAGGATTGTGAAAAGGGACAGAATCCAATCTATGAACACAGCTCTTGCTTTGGTTATGCAAAGACCAAATGAACTTTAATAGCAACTCTGGCTCTAAGACCTGACGAGAATTACCACAAAGTCCGTCAAGAGTTACGGCCATATAAGCCTTCTCCAGAAAACCAGTTGTTTCCAAGAGAAATATAGAAAATTGTAGGGAGCAGTCCTCCTTTTTCTTGTCCTACTACTTGAAAGGAAAAGGCTTTCATTCCTGGCACTTCACACAGGGCTTGAAACAGCCTCAGGGCATGCCGAAGGCCATTGCTTGAAGATGCACACAGCACCAGAACTTCAGGTGTCCAAACCAGACACCCTTCTCTCTACGACTACGCCTTGAGATCCCACTGACACTGACACTTTAAATTCCCACAAAGGGCTTGAGGACCAGATGGTTTCAAGCAAAATAAAGACAATTATGCTACAGTGACTCTCGAAAGTCTTAGTGTTTACACTTACGCAACTAGGTCACTACATATGTTTACGGCAATATATATTTATACAAGCAAACGGCCTAATTTTTTAAATGATTTTAACTTGTATTATTTGCTTGTTGATGCTTTACATATTTTTTGTCCTCTCTTTCCAGGCTTCAGGATGTGATGACACAGAGATCCCA
Source organism: Alfaro cultratus (assembly GCA_903066825.1). Taxonomy (NCBI): domain Eukaryota; kingdom Metazoa; phylum Chordata; class Actinopteri; order Cyprinodontiformes; family Poeciliidae; genus Alfaro; species Alfaro cultratus. The sequence goes on along the minus strand of CAEFZX010019043.1, from coordinate 10,436 downwards.
GATGAGGTGAAGTTGATCGGCTTTGCGCAATTAAGTGTTAGCTGATGTTCTCTTCGTCTTTGAAGCAGATGAGGCAGGGAAGACAGTTCAGGGCAGACAGACTGAGGAACACACCCCAACCACCACCACATTCTGCTATATCTTTCTCAACTCCCTCCCGGAAAAGCCCTTCTTCGTCTTCCGTCCTTCACTCTTTTTGACTTTCCCAAAGCTCTGTCGTCGCTTTACCACCACCTCTGTAGCGTCGACTTCCCTGCTCGCTGTCCGTCGACCTCTAACCTTAACATTCCAGCACCCAGCGCACAGAACAGTACCAGGATACAGCCCAGGAACCAAACGATGTACTCAGGTGGTGAAAGAAGGTGATAAATATGTAGCTTTGAATGTTTTATTTATTTTCTCACCTCCTTTCTTTAATTTACACTGCATTACTGTTATTTACAGGAAAAATCAAATTATTTATTGAAATAAGAAGATATTTTAAATTTTATTTTTCTGTCACATTGTTTTGTTCCCACTGTGAAAATAAATGTCCTCCCACACTTAATGATTTATGAAAACTCCTTGGGGTTTGTGTCAGAATGTAAGAATTGGTAAACATGTAGATATAAGCACATTTTTATAATAACATGATGAATGTTTTAAAATAAAACACCCAGAATGAATTGTTTTATGTGTTCAGACCTGTTTAACTAAAAATGGAAGCGTTTGGTTGAGTGTGCCGAAATAAATGAGACCTGGATGTTACTGTGTATACTTTGCTGCTCTCAACAGTGGTAATGCTTCAGAAAATGCTTGAGGTGCCTTGTTCATTTTTCCGTGCCTAAGAAAGTTGTCAGTGAGTGAGACGACACTGAGAGCAGAACTTGCTGATTGTCACTTCATCAACGCATTCCCTGCAATGAATCAGTTCACATGTGCAGTCTTAGCCCAAAGAGGGAAAATGAAATGCACTTTTGAGTTGGGATGCGCAGCCAACAAACTGACTCTTAATTTATGTGCTTTCAGACAAATAAAACCTGTGGAACCTACAGTTGTATACTCTTTCTCCAATTGGTGTCTATCAGATGCCACAATCCAACACTGGGTTTTTTGTTTTTGTTTTGTTTGAATAAGTAAAGTAGCTACCTAATTGTATGACATCAAAAAATGTATGACATCAAAGAATGGAACCAAATAGCGTATGCTGAGTGTGAAGAGTCATTTGTTTGTCCAAACAAATCCAGTAGCACTAAATCATTTTAGGTATAAAAGTGTTAAATATTAACTCCTCTAAAAGCTTTTATTTTCTGAAGTACATTCTTGTTTTTTTTATGTACACTGTGCATCATTTCAGCGTATTATCCATTTCCCTTCTCTGTAATCAGCTAATGTCAAATTTCTGATGAGAAGCAACAAATAAAGAATATTTAAGAAATGTGGGATTTCTTGATTTCATTTCTACAAATTTACCATCATCAAAGGAAACTTTGATTGTTATATTGGTAGTGCTGTCAATCTCTAACATCCAGGATTACAGGTCCATTTTTAAATTAGATTATTGAATTTTGGCCATATATTACTGCTTTACAAATATTCTAAACATTAAAAACACAGTTGGTATTTTCATGGCATAATGATGACTGGACACACAAATCTTGTTTTAGATGGGTAACATGGATCGTTTATAACATCCTTCCTTAATTTCTGACTTTAACCCTGCTGATTTTTTTTTAAAATGAGATCTACCAAATCTGCAAAGAATAGAGGTCAAATAATCACTATTTGCTATGCCAGCAGCTTCAGTGGACTTTCTTTACAAATCTTTCGATGCTGAAGATTTTTCTGATGCCAGTGCAGTTTTTTTTTTTCTGCTACACTTTTTCCTTCCACTTAATTTCCGATTACTATTCAAGGTTACATCAGTCTATGAACAACCTTTTTCTTTAGCAGCTGCCTTTTGTAAATCCCTCTAATAATATAGGGTGTCAGCGAGAGATGGTTGGACAACTATCAAGTCAGCCTTTCTCTTGTATTGCATAGCTCTAACATTAAGGCATGCAATACAATTGGTCTATTGTAATACTGCAATTTCTTAAAAAAAAAAAAAAAAATTTAGATTTTTCATTAGCTAGACAAGCCATTATCTTTAAAATGAACAGAAATTAACTTGAAATGTATCATTGTGTGGCGATATATGAGTTACTTTTTAGATTTAATTACAGAAATAAATTAACATTTTGATCATGTTGTAATTTGTTGAAATTTACCTATTAAATAAAAGTCACTGAATAATTTTCAATTTTATTATTGTATCACGTAGTTATCTATGACTTCTTGTTTTACTGGGGTACAAATATAACAGGATACAGAGACTATTTTCTCTTTGACATGCTTCAAAATGGGAAAGAGATGAGCACAAGCAGAAATGTGTTTTTCCTCAAAATTGATCCAAGAATTTATCAACTTAATCTATTTTCAAAGCAGTAATGAAAAAGTCTAGTGTTTATTCCCTCTGGAAGTGGGAATAAACAAGGCTGGACGAGGAACAACAATGTGTTGTATAGGCACTACAATGAGTAGAAGGGTAAAGACTGGAGGGAAAAAAATCTCAAAAACTCACTGATAGAGAAACAATGCAGACATTTTAGTGGGATATTATTATATGGAAGAATATGGGCACATTTTGAAGCTGTTTACACATCTCGTGTTGCAAATAAATGTAGAGGGCACTATAAAAGTAGGGCTTTATTAGACACTGAGTTTCTAGTTTAAAGTGTATAAAATCCATCATTACACAATTAAACTATTGCTTAAGTGGCTGATGAGAATAACACGTTTAATGCAGTCCTGGACTACTTTGATAGGAGAAACAGAGACGAGGAGCACTGCTACAGAAGAGGCTAAAGGAAGAAGTGAAATAAATATGGAAGATAGAGACCAAATTAAAGCCTATCACAGTGAAAATAGGCAGTGCAACGCACAGGGTTTGTATTAAATATGCAAAATATTATAAATAAACTATGTTTGGCAACAACTTAAGAATAATAAAACACAATCCTTGGGAGCCTGTGGCCCCTGTATGTCTGTGTAACAGAGAAACTGGAAGAAGACAAGCAAGTGAAAGTACTGGTTTAATTGTAATTATTCAAGTATTTCTTTTTTGTATAAAAAACATACAATATATAACAACAATCCCCTTATGGGATAAAAGCTTTCACAGTAAATGTCACATTAGCTTATAAGACTACAAAACCTCTGAAAATAAAAAGGAAAAGAATAATTGGCCACCGGAGCCACATTTTCTAGCTAGATTTTCCCATGTTGTTTATACAGTGACAGTGATTCTGCAGCCACTGATATGCCAGATACATATTACAATACATCCAGTCTGTAATGATCCCAGCTCGACATAACAAGAGTCTTTCACGGCACGATGCAGTGCTTTTCTTGGTGCGCGAAGCAGCTGATGAGCTGAAACAGCTGCTGATATACAACACACATAACCAAGAGAAGCAGCTACAGTAATGAGAGGCTGGTAGCCGAGACACATAATTACCTCTGGCATGGAAACGCCAAAGTAAGAAAACAGGAAAATGTGTCTACTATCCAAAACATACACGCTGCTTATTTTGGAAGAAAAAAAGGCAATGGGATGCATGTAAACAAAAACATCAGGCGAATTCATTATGAAAAAGTTGCAACTTTTCCACATTCTTAAAATAAACTCTATTGTGTTAGACTATCATTTCACCCTACTTGGATTTTGACACTAATAATAAACTGTATTTTTATATTTAGCCTCATTAAAAAGATGGAGAAAAGGAGTAAAGAGCATGAGAGCACATGTCAGAAGCATGGTCATCAGGGTTGCACTTGCAATCTCATGCTTCCAAAGGTCTCCTTAACTATACTTTTAGAGATCATTATTTAGACATCTAATATACAAGTAATGCAATATATATTTGATTTCTTCACATTCTTTTGGATTGCACTCTAGAAGGTTCAGCAGCTGGGGAGCCAGGAGAGATTCTTGCTCAAGGACACTTGCAGTAAAGGGGAGAACAGGTTTAAAATGCATGGGAAATGTCTGAATGTCTGCACTGTCTCTACAGGACAAGCCACAACAGTTAGTGCTTTCTTCAGATTGGCATATTTCTTACAAAGTAGCAAAAACCTACTAGTAACAACCCAGCATTTAAAAAGCTACTTTAGGACTTCTGAAGTGGGGCTCTGTCAAAGCATTATACCCAGTTAATGTGAGGACATTAAAAAAAATCACATATATATATATATGTATAAAGAAACAGTAAAAGAAAAGTTGTCACTTACACTATGCCAAAAGGCACTAGATATGTTTAAAAAAAAACCTCAATACAACAAAAAAGATCCTTGTCTAATTTTAAAGACAACTTGTTGCAAAGTTTGGGAGCTACCACTTTACAAACCCAGATTTCTGTAGGATACGGTAAAACACTTTGAGCAAGCTAGTGGGGTGAAAAAAGGCTGTGGTTGACCTCAACTTAAAGTGCACTGCAGTAACCAAGATGAGTTGTAATGTGTGTATTCTCTCTAGTTTTGTTTTTATAGCTTTTGCTGTCTTACCTATTTATAAAAGTCTTTTCTGCAAAGTTGGGCTTATCTGTTTATTAATTTTCCAAAACCATAATTATGCCCAATTTATTAGCAATATGTTCAGAAATACTGATATGGCAGAATAAAACACCCTTTGTTTTACTTTCATTGTACATTGGAAAATTCCGAGCTTACAATGACTTGATGCCAAATGGAGTAAGTACAGATAAAAAAAAAAGAAAAGAGGAAAAGACAGAATCCAAGGAACTCCACATGAAAGAGGTGCTGGAGTAGACAGAAACTTGTTGATCTTAAGATCAGCAATTTCTTTTATTATGCCAGTCCTATGCTGTAACTGAAATGCTCCAGACACCAGATACAAACTGGAATCAATAGTATCAAATGCTCCTGTTAAACTTTATAGTATAAAGATTAGTGCTATTTAGATGCTCAAAACTAGCCTGGAAATCCTCCAAGACTGTACAATTGTTCAAAAATGGCACCATGTTCAAAAATCTTTAGGTCTCTCTAGAGTAGGGGTCTTTAACTCCAGTTCTCGAGGGACCATTTTTAGACATGTCTGCTTCAACACACCTAAGTTAAATAATGAGGTCATTAGCAAGACTCTGGAGAACTTGGCTGCATACTGTGGAGGTAAGTCAGCAATTTCAGGTGTGTTAGACGATTATGATGTTGTTTTCACTGGAGTGGTATAAGGCATTCTGCTTTTATCCTACGTTAGACTAGGTTTCAGCCTCTGGAAGAAACCAAACTAGATTTATACTTAATGAACTTGCTTAAGAGTTGTATTCTCCAGGGAAGATATTAAACACTTTAACAGAACCCAACTTTAAAACTCCTAAACAACTGCTTTTTTGAGTTTACATCAAGCATTGAGAAAGTAATTTAAATGTGTATATGAATAGTTTTGTGTGTTTTCCAGGTGTTTCGCTTTTGCTATTGCTAATTAATCCATGTGTCATAAAACATGGACTTGCAGAAGCAACTGCAGGTTCTTACACGATTAAATATGACAATTTGTAATAAGATACAAAGAACAAAGTAAATGAGGTTGGGTAGGGGGGTGAGCTGGATAAATTGGAGTTGTTCTTAGTTGATCCTCATGTCTCCTAACATCTGAGGTGCTTCTTGCTGGACATATCATTCCAGATGCGGTGCATCTCCTCCGGGGGGATCTGATGGACTGTGATGACGCGCCTGTACCTGCAAAGACTGTAGGCCATTTTCCAGTGGTTGAACCCACTGTTCTGATAAGGGTGGATGCCTAGTTTACGCAAACACATCCCCACATAAACGTCCTCCAGGTGCAACAGTCTTGTGTGCAACGAAGTCTTGTAGATTAGCTCGGCTACATCTGCGGAGAACACGTAGCCGGTGCCTGAGCAAAACGGTGGGTATTTGTTTTCAGGGTATAGGTCTCTGGGCATGTACCACTTGCTGCGCATATCTCTGATAGGACCACCGTTTATCACATAGCCTGTGAAGTATCTCCTTCTGGGCTTGGTGTTGGGCTTTAGAAGCTTGTAAACAAGATTGTCCATGTTGACGAAGATGTCACTGTCTGTCTTCATGACATATTGAGCCTTTGGGCAAAATGTCGCTACCCAGCGCATGCCCATTAGAGTTTTGAGGGTGAGATTGTGATATGAATCAACAAAGTTCTCCACTACAATATCATGGAAGATCTGACTCTCCTGCTCCACCATCTGGTTGAGCACATCGTCTGTGTTCCTCCCCAGGAGAAAGATGGTGAGAATGTGGATGTCGCTATAAGTGCCCTCATCGCCCCAGGTCTCTCGGATGGCCTGCCGTGCGTCAAACTCCTTGTGTGTGGTGCTGATGAGGATAACCAGGAAGGGCGTGATGCTTTCACACTTCTTCGGCTCATTTATTACAAATTCAAAGGCATGTGGGTTGAGCGGGCGAGTGCGGATGTTGGTGAATGTGATGTTTTTGGGAGGAGGTTTCACAATCTTTCGTTTAGGCATAGCCATGTGACCGACATATGTGGATGTCGGCCTCGAAATGCTCAAGTACCACAATGCGCTCGCCCAGCAAACCACTGTCAGGATGTATAAACATGATACTTTCGAAGGCATTATGCTACTCTTAGGTGTATTTTGATGAGCTGGCTCTTATAAGGTTTTCCTTCCATTAGTGAGGTTTCACCCAGTGAGGCAGCATTAAGCTGCTCAAGCATGTGTTTTGACATTAATTGTCAATAATGGATTGCTTTAGAGAGAAGAGATGCTTTTTGCAATTCAATGTGAAGCACTTTAAAACTGAATGAATGTTCAGATTCTTGGCGAAAGCATGGCATCTCCATTTACATCTGAAAAAGAAGAGACAGAAACATCAGTATAAAATATATATGTGCGGTTTTAAAAATGTACATATATATTAATTATTCATAAGCTTTTATTTTAAATGCCTTAAGCTTCGTAGAGGATGTTCACATATGCAAAATAAATGACCTAAACAATGTAGTGAAGCAATCACTGAGTGCTACATACAAAATTCCCAATAAATTAGCCCAAGTAGTCAAAATGATCTACATAAATCATGTTTAAAATTATTATTTTTTAATCTTTGGAATACATTTAGTCATGGAATGAAAGAAAATTGTTCAAAGGAAATCAACGTCTAAGCACAGTAGATCACATACTGACATGTACAGTATATAAGGTGGGATTCATGTTGAAAATCTGAAGAGTATAGAAACATGTAGGTCATATCCTCAGGCTTTGATGTTTTCTGTTGATTTTTTGTCTTTTACCTAGAGGAGATCACATGCACTTCTCAAGGGAATAGCTATAAATTTCAATGCATTTTTCTTCAAAGGCTGGAGGAATACAGAGGCTAATCTGACCAGACACATAAAGACATAATGTGATAATTTGAATTCCATTGACCTGCAGTGTGTTGTCATACACAAACCTATCAGACTGAGAAAAACTAAAACAAAACAAAACAAAAAAAACACACACCTAATTACCCTAATGTAATTGAAATCATAATATACTGTAAAGTATGAATTAGTATTCTTTTTATTTTGTCTCTAAAATGACAGATGTTTGTGTTAATTTTTTACCATACAGGCAGTTGCTCAGGATGGCATTATAAAAGAGGGTCAGGGTTTAGTCATTTGAAGACTATGGACAAGTAGATGCTGAGAATGGAAAGACTTGGAATGAAAAGAGAATGGGTTACCTACTTTGTGTGGAAGTGCATTATATTTAACTTCACCCCAGAATATCAAATGAATTGTGACTAGTTGGGGGTGGCAAAATAAAGGGCCTGCCCAGGTCTCATGCAAAAATCAGCAGCTGCCGTAACATTTTAAAGCGGTGCTGTTGAAGGGTAGGTCTCGTTCCTTCTTAGTTTTTCTTATGACTGTTTCAGCAAACACTGTTGTTGGTATTATTTCTCTCATAATATCAGCTTCTGTGAGATCTCACAAGATTGAAAGGAGCAAACAACTGCTTCCAACTCATAATTGTTTACTCAAGAACAAGAATGCAAACATATCAGTTTTCTTTTACTGCAGTGTCAAAAAGGTTTTAGTTATCTTTTATTTATTTATACTCTGCTTTCGAGGAGACAGACTTTTGTAACCTTTTATATTGGTCTTGTTTGATATTTTCTTCTGGCTTTTTGAAGCTTGTTTAAAATGATTACTTGGAAACTCAATGCTTTTTTCTTATTCATTTCAGAGTTCAAATTAGATTTAAGGCAGTCTAATTTGGTTTTCAGAATATAATATTAGACTTAATAAATTAATAGAATATTAATGCAAATGGTGGAAAGTTTGCTCTTGAGTTTGCCCTATAGTGTCCAAATATGCAGTGCTACCTCTCTGAAAACGTATTAAATAGAAATCATATGAAAACATGTTTTGTCAATTGGGTCTTTAGTATACAGTCAATTAAATTTGGCTTGGCAGGAATTCTTGCTGGTCCTGTAGCTACTGTTCAATAATCCGTCAAGGGGTGAAAAAGTAAATAAAGGTTTATTGCCAATTTTGGTAATTTTTAACATGAACAGTAGTAGTTTAAATGAAAGAACAGCCCTTGCAAAATCACAGACAATATAAAAATAGAAGAATAGGCCTCATGTCAGGAGGTAAAGTGTCTCACTTTTAAAGCTCGGTTAGATGTAGAGAAAGCCTAAAGTGGATTGTGCTAAGAGATGCTCTAGCTGAAAAGAGTCTAACCTTAAATTCAACTAAGCTAAGAATAATTACATGCTTTCTGCTCTGCTGCACCTCCACTGAAAAATGCTTTCTAAATCAATATTTGACTTTGGGCATGAAAGGTGGTAATTAGGATCAACACAAAAGCTGCCATTCACTGTAACTGTGGACTTAATAAATAAATAAATCACTATTAGGTGAAATATGCTTGAAATACACAGAAAACAGACAAATATGTTGTGAAAGAATTAAGAAAATCACTTCACTTAAACTGTTAGTCATGCATCTAATAATAAGCAGTAACTGTTCTGTTACAGATTTTTGTCAAATAATTTTAAAATCAGACAAACATAACAAGAGTAAATACAAAAGGGCAGTTAAAAATACTTTTAATAATTGAGAGTAAATCAATCCAGACAAACATGGCCTAATAAGAAATAATAATCATTCCTTTGGTTAAATTAGTAATTAACTCATTAACTAAGACATTGTGAAAAGCTCAGTTTAATTTCACCTGGCGTACTATGTCCTGGTGAATGCCCGACTTGCAGAATCAACAACCACCCACAATATGAAGTAGCCTAAACAAAAAGCATCTTGCATTTCCAAGATCTGAGATGTGAAACGCTGACATTTGTGAGTCTGGAAAGGTTTACAAAATAATTTATAAAGCTTTTCTACTTTAGTGAACTACAGTTATCCACAAATTAGTAAAATATAGTAAAGTGCTGAACCTTCTTAGGAATGTCCGACCAACCACAATTACTCTAAAAGTACATTGCCATAAAATCTGTTGTGGATGTGTAAAAAGTATAAAGTATAGTCACTGTCATTGAATCATCCTTTATAGTTTCATTGTTGTAAATCACACCTTTTATTTTGGAGACCAGACCCACTGCCACACTTATTTGCAGAGCGAGATGCTGGCCAACACTGCTACAGTGGGAGGAGTGACCCATTCAGCCCTCTGGACCCCAGAGTGGAAACACTTACAAAAAAAAAAAAAAAAAAAAAAAAAGATAAATGAAAGTTCAGGGAAAAAAAGAGGTTCCTCATTTATTGAACTACATCCTAAAGCACTGAAGGCTTCACTTGTCTAAAATAAGATACATTTTTATGATTCGACAATAAAAAAGAGCCTGGGAATAAATTCAGTGGAGAGTTTGAAGGCAAAAACCATTTGCCTGATAACATATTTATGATCCCAAAGACTAAGGAAAATATTCTGTGGATTAGACGCACAAAAGTGAACATTTTTGATGCTACATCAAAATGCCATGTCTCCATGACATTCTGCGTTAAATGAATACAGAATTTCAAAAAAGAACGTCACGCTGATAATAAAACATGGTGGTGGTAGTATGATGGTCTGGAGCTGCTCAGATGTAACCATAAATTCTGTTTAATGCCAAATAGTTTTCAAGGAAAACATCAGATTATCAGTTTGACTTTGAGCTCGAGCGCACAGCATTAAAATGGTCATAAGCACAAGATTTAAAAGAATTGTGTAGTAGTCAGTGTTGTCAGTAACGCGTTACAAGTAACGCGTTACTGACGTCGGAGCACTTTTTTCAGTAACGAGTAATCTAACGCGTTGCTATTTCAAATCCAGTAATCAGATTAAAGTTACTTTTCAAAATCACTTTGCGTTACTGTGCGTTACTACCTT
>CAEFZX010019041.1:0-35056 GCA_903066825.1 Alfaro cultratus | reverse complement strand
CAATGTCAATAGTCATGAAAATAAAGGAAACTCATTGAATGAGAAGGTGTGTCCAAACTTTTGGTCTGTACTGTATATCAAATGTGACTTCAAAAAATTTTTTTTCTAATTTAACGCCTTGAAATTGATCATGGAATAACATTACAACATGTTGCAAGGCTCAAAAAAGTCGATTTAACCTGATGTTGCCCCTCTAAGGCCTTCACAGAGCAGCTGTTTTGTGAGCAATGACACCTTAGCTCACTGCTAAAGCCAATTTGTTGCACTTGATTTTATGTAAATGCACCAGTGTAGCAAGAGGACCGGCCGAGAAAAAGAGACATTGAGTTCAAAAAACAGGTTTCATATGTGGACTCCAGATGCATTAGCAGACATACAGACACTGTGACCTCAACATGCCCATATCGAGAAGACAGGCATGTGATAATGTAAACTTTGAGGAGAGAGTGTGTTGACCAGAACCCTGTACATAAGCGATCAGGGGGGATTTAATTACTGTATAATTGACAACTGAATTAGGCTGCTGTATTGTCATAAAGCTTTGCTGCTCAACCAAAGTCACCACCCCAGCATCAAGAGGAGACTGACTGAAGACCTCACACCAGATCAAAAGGGACTGAACACAACCAACAATTTCCTCCTACCTCACAAGTAAGTGCAACTCTGTGTTGTGTGTTTACGATCCAAACAAAATGTCATAAACTTCTAGTAGTTCTTAACACTTTTGCAAGACACTATGTAACACCAACAGTACTGAGAAGGATGTATGTCAGCAACAACATGGGAAAACAACAGCAAAAACACCCACACACACCCATCCACACGTCAGATTAAATGATCAGTCACTACCTGGTACCCTGCAGGATCTGGATAAGCCAAGGGAGACCTAAAACACAAGACATAAACAGTCAGAAGCGATTAAACATCTTATCTGAGAAGGACGTCAAGGCTAGTTTCGTTTTCTGCCACAGCTTCATTGTACCGACATATAAAAACAATGTACTCACTGTATAAAAGCCAGAGCCGTGCTTATCTCTTCCTTTCGTTTCTCTCGGGCTGACTCCATGGTGGTCCACTGCACAGAAACAAAAAAAAAAGACAGCTAGTCAGGGGGGCGTACTCTATGTCTACATTTATATGTATTGTTACTTTTTTTCAAAATACCGACCACAAACATAACTATTATGGATGCCAACTTCAGCCAGAAATACCTACCTGATAAAGGGAGGAAGTTCACTGAGCCAAAGCAAAGTTTAAAGACAGTTCATGGTGGGAACGGACGAGCTGCTGCTGTGAATTTGAGCTAATGCGCTAAAAGGCCAAGAAGACAGGAAGGACGAGCCTTCGCGTCTGACGGAACGGCTCTCTCTCTCTCTCTCTCTCTCTCTCTCTCCTCCGTCTCCGGTAAGTTTCGATTCTCAGCTAAACAGCTGCAAATGCTCCTCGAGACACGCGCATGAGAGCTGTCACGTGACCACAGCGCTCCGAGCCACTCCGAGCCCGCGAGCTCGTCGCCTCGGCACGTCACGTGATACCCGCTCTTTAAAATATCGGAGGAAGTTACGATTTACCTGATGCCCCCAAAAGCAACACGTTTTCGCCAGAGTGGAAACACAGCAGCAGTTTTGTACGGAAGAGGATTAGTGCCACCGAAAAAAAAAGAAAAAAAAGAAAAGAACTCTGACTTTAATTCTGACCATAAAGTCAGAATTATTTTTTTTTTGGTGGCCCTAATCCTCTTCCGTTGTTTTGGGCCATTATGATGAGATTTTTTATTTTTTTTATTTTTTTTTATCAATGTGGTGGAAACGGGCTTCCATACAAACTGAGGAGAAAAAGAAAAGTAACTTTTGATTTTCTTTTCATCGTTCATCAAAAATAATGCCTACAATCACTTTTAGCAAAATAAATAATGATAATAAAAAAGACTTAGGCTATTATTTTAGGAAGGTGATGATATTTGAAATAATAGATACGTATGTAAATACTGAATAATAATTACGCTTCCTTGTAAAAAGGAATGAAAACTAAAATGTAGTTAGAAACTTAAAAAAGAACAGAAACAACACTATGTTTGATAAATGTATACTTTGTAATCCTGTAATCAAGCTTTATGCATATAATTTGCTTTAATTCCAGGTACAGTTTCTTGTAAAATGCCTTGACCGTGTCAAGCTGAGCTACTGAAGACAAAAACTTCTCTCGCTACAGATGATGCCCTTCTCTTAAAAGGTAATTTTCTTTTCCACGATTGCAACATGATTATTCTGGAGTGACCCGAGGCACGGTTTCCTTTGAGAACTTTTTTACCAAAGTATGTAACTGGCTTGAACTTGACTACGTTGTTTTATAACTAGGATTAAAATGGAATGTATAGTTGACTTTTAAATTGTTGTAGTGTCTGACCACACAGGAGAAGTTTTTGGAAGATTTGGGAAAACAGTCAGGTCAAAGGTCAAAAGACATCAAGTTTAAAAAACGAGTCTAATCTATGGTTTCCAAATGCATAAGCAGACAATCTGGCGCCAGGACCCAAAAGAAGACGTGAATGTGAAAAATATGCATGTGTTGCTTTGGGGAATATGTGTTTGTCAGAGCCCTGTAAAAGGGACATAGTCCAGAGATCGGGACGAATTTCACTACAATTATCCCAAGATTTCCTCACAATTTGGTCATGCTGACTTAGACTGCAGTATTGTAATACAACTTTGCTGTTCAACCAAAGTCTGTAGCATGTAGAGTCTTTTTTCTGCAACACACCAGCATCAAGGAGACTGAAGGAAGACCCCACATTCTCTTTATGGATTAAATTGACTGTATAATTGTGCATCAACTGAGTTTGATTGCCTTATACGTTGCCTTAATATGAGATTTTGTTGTGAATCGGTTCTGTAAAGGTAAACTGATCAGAATTGCATGGAGATTAATTAATTGTTGTGGTTAAATGGAGGAGTATAGTTGGTTTGCCTGTCGTGGTAATGACTTCCTGTGGAAGTCTGTTGCATAATGTGGTGGAATAGTTGTAATATGATTTGCTGCTCCCAATATAATTGGTTAATGTGTTAGGTTTTTATCAGGTGAAGCACTTGGAACTGCTTTGTTGCTAAAATGCGTTGTGCAAATAAACTTGACTTGGCTTGATAGGCCAGCAGATTGTACAGAGAGGAATGTACAACATCGTCCTTGGACAGCATTTGACTAGCCTAAATATTGCAGTTTCTCAGCCCTCCAAATACCAAACATATCATAGATTGTGAATTAGAAATGCACCGGTGTAGTCCTGAAAATAAGACATGTAAATGGCTAATAAGATAAATATATATTTGCTGAATTGAAAAAATCCATATAAAATATTCCAATCCAAACGTATGTTAGGATTGGGATATAAATAAATGATAGATTCAATTCATTTTGATTAAGATACATTAAATTTACTCCCTGACTCTATGAATATTGACTGTCTCCTATTCTTTCTTCTTATGTTTTTATATTTTTTAATAAAAACTTTACCAATCTTTGCTTTGATTCTACATCTATACTGATTGGTTTATGTACAATAATACACTTTAACTTAATATTACTGCACACATTATTTGATGTAATTGAATCCTAACCTCAGATTATCCATCCGTTTGAATTCCTTTACATATCAGACAAAATATTATATTATATAATTATTAAGTTATATATTAATTATAATAATAATTATTTAATTATATACATTTATAATATAAATGTATAATTAATAAATAATAAATTTATAAATTTATTATTATTTAAATTGTATATTAACTATATAACCAAGTGATGATTAGAATCTCCCACTTTATGGTGTATCACAGTGACTTACGTTTGTAGTCCCAATAGAAATACAAGTCCCGTGATTCCTCGTTCAGCGGTCGTCAAGCGGTTTGGTGTGGTGACGCTTTGGTTTTGAACGGCAGAGGCGAGCGGGAGTGTGTAGCTGGACTGGATTCAGTAGTAACGGGAGTGTGTAACTGCGGCGTAAGTTTTATTTTATTATTGTATTTTTGTTTTTACTGTAAAATATCCTCTTTTATTACAAAAAGTGTTGGAGAGATGAAGCTTAAGCCGCAAACTGACAGCAACAGACGTTATGTTGCTACATGAAAAGGCCGAGTCACAGACACGCTGTTTCATGTGAAACGCACCAATGCTAGTTAGCAAACTAAGTTCTCCATGTTATAAACTAACGACTCCAGAGTTAAATACGTGTTCGTTCTGGTTCTACGTAAATACGTGGCTTGGTTTCTTACTTATGTAACGGCCAGGTATTGTGTTGCTGAGTCGGCAGTTGTCGGGTCAACGGACACGAAGCAGTTCGGTCCTTGTCGCTGTTAGCAACGAATTAGCAGCCTCGGGTTTATTATACAAGTCAGGTGTTTGAAGTAGGACAGCTTACCTTTAAAACAACCTTACTAGATAATAGAAGCAAAATTGAGGCCAAAAAGTCGTCTTTATTCTGTTTTAGAGGAAATATTATGGTATCGCTTAAAAAATAAAGTTATTGTGGAAGCTAAGGTAAACGTATCAATACATTTTTATCCATTTCTCTTGAGTGTTAGGGTGAAAAAAACCGTACATACATTAGAGTTTAACTTGAAGACGAATAAAAAAGTGAACAATGCCTTTGGTCCTCAGGCATCTCCATGGCGACAGACATTGTTGCAGAGCTGGCCGACTCTCTGGCCAAGACTGGAGTCGAGGATGGAGAGTTGAGCTACAAAGGCCAGGGAAGGAAGCTGGATGATGCCCAGTCAGGTACGTGACGTCAGCAGACCACTGTACACACTCAGTGACGCAAATCCTCATTTTAATTGGTCTATTTCTTGACCAATTAAAATAGATGTCAGGTGTGACGATTAAAGGCAAATTGAGTCGGTCCAATTGGCCAAAGAAAGAGAATGAATGAAAATATAACAGTATTTTATCAAAAGTCTCATCCTGGCAGTTGCTGGCAATCAAAATATTGCGATGATAGTTGGATTTGTGCAGCTCTCAAGGTTTCCCCCAGAAAACTTTCTAAGCCTGGTGGTTGGGAAGCTCAGCAGTTATTCATCAAGCAGCCCGCCGTGTCTTTGAGTTTTAAAATGTTTATAGTTGACAGGAAATTTGAAAATATCACTTGATAATTATGTGTTATTGGAAGATTGGAGGTTTAATATCTGAAAACCAACTATTAAGTCTTAAAAAATGCAAAAAATGTTTTTAAAAATTTTAAATAAATAAGTAATTCTAAGACTGGTGGGGATACAAGTAAAGGTGGCCTGCCAGCCTTATAATACACTGTGGGAAAACCTGGTGTTCTAGTTGTTACCGTTGCTACTTCTAAACCTGACACCGCTTACCCGTTTTACAGCGGAGGAGATCGTGAAGGACATCGAGGAGTTTGAGGGTTTACAGGCTCTCAGGATGGAGGGAAACACTGTTGGCGTCGAGGCAGCGCAAGCCATTGCCAAAGCGCTTGAGACGAAGAGCGACTTCAAGGTTCTGAGTTTGATACTTTTGTCATCAATGTAATTGTAAACATCACACTTTGCAAAATCAGCTGCAAAAAGTTAACATTTTGGAGTTGTCTTGGCTTCATATGATCTTATGCTAAAGAGTATTGCATACAGATGTTTCTCATTAGTTGCCTCAGGTCCAAATATTGTAAACAAACTCCATGTTTGTCTTGACCCACATTTTTTTGTGTAGTTATAATTGTAAATATGTCAATCAGTCAACCAGAAACCACAATTGGCAATAAAAACTAACAATACTTAATAACAATTTTCAGTTTATTAATGCATTAACCAACAGCATGCAGCTTGACACTCTATGTTGAGTTTAAGCCAAATCAGATTGAAATTAAGGAGACGGTTTGATACTGAAATGGGACCAATTGTTCAGTTCCTCCATGTTTTTCTTTAATTCAAAGAAAAACTAATCTAATCTAAGAAAATGAAACGCATGTTTTTTGTTCTATATTTTTTCCGTTTTAAATTAAAAAATCAGAATTGAGAGATTCTGTCAGTATTGACAGAATTTCACTGCCCAGTTATGGTATCTATGTCCCAGATACCTCCTCTATAGTTTGATAATTAACTTTGGAAGACTACCGCTTATGTTTTTCAAAATAGTAACATTGCTTACATGTGTTTTCTCACAATCAGCGCTGTTACTGGAGTGACATGTTTACTGGTCGTCTGCGCTCCGAGATCCCGCCTGCCTTGGTAAAACACTTTCAATGACACTTTTATAAATCTGTGTTTACATGACACACACTCTTCAGCTGGGTTGTTTCAGTGCGCTGTCTCATTCTACAGTCAGGTTTTGTGTTTTTGTGTTGCAGAACTCCCTGGGTGATGCCCTGATGCTAGCAGGGGCCCGGCTGACGGTTTTAGACCTCAGCGACAACGCGTTTGGGCCCGATGGCGTGAAGGGCATCGAGAAGCTGCTCAAGAGCACCGCCTGCTTCACGTTACAGGAGCTACGGCTCAACAACTGCGGCATGGGCGTCGGAGGCGGAAAGGTACATTAACAACGGACCAAGAGACAAAGACTTTTGTTCACTAATCCTTCTTCAATTCTTCTACTATTGTGTACCAAATTGTGTTTTGAACTCTTCAGATCTTGGCTGCTTCATTGATCCAGTGTCATAAACAGTCCAGTGAGAAAAACGAACCCCTCAGCCTGAAGGTGTTTGTCGCAGGGAGGAACCGCTTGGAGAACGATGGAGCCACCGCCCTCGCTCAAGCTTTCCAGGTGAGGGTCAAACTGTCTGAAGCATTTACAAAGAGAACTTTATTCAGATAATATTAAATAAACTAGTGAGTTATGACATATAAATGCTTGTCATTTGAACAGGGGTGTGACAAAACATTCACTTTGTTTTGGTCATAAATCAGTACATACCAAATCCTACTTTTTTTCCCCCCCCTTATTTTTTTAACAGAAACACAAAAATAAACCACCCTTGCTAATATGTTGGCGTTATTTCCCTACTTTTTGGTTCCCTTTAAAAAGTTTACTACATTTTTATCAAAAAAATAAATAAATGGCCAAACGAAAAGTAAAAGTAGGTGATTCCTTAAAAGTTATTTGTCCTTTACTATGTGCCAAATGCAAGACTTACAGACCTAAATAACTACTCCGATTGTGAAAACACTAAATAATAACATAATAACAAGGAGCCTGCAGTTTTTTATCATCAATTCAGTCAATGTTACATTATTTTGTTGTGGCGTGCTTTTGACAGCATTTTTATCAGCTCACTTGCTGTTGCTATTCGCCACAAAAGCAGCTAAAAGAGATGTCCGTTCTTTTCTGAGGGACGGTGGCGATCACGTCTGATTTCTTGTACTGTGACGGTTTGGCACAAATTCATGTACCTTTTTCATGCAACTTAAATTTTCTTGACTGTGCAGAGACTAATGTAGCTATTAACAATTTACTCTTTTCAGTAGAAAGCTTTTGGTGCTGTTTAGGCTGATAATTGTAACATTGCGTATCGTTTTCTATTGTGTTTTGTTTGTTTTTCTAAGCTGATGGGCAGCCTGGAGGAGGTTCACATGCCCCAGAATGGAATCAACCACCCGGGTGTGACGGCTCTGGCCTCCGCCATGCAGCACAACACAAGGCTCCAGATCCTCAACCTCAACGACAACACCTTCACTGAAAAGGGGGCTGTTGCCATGGCGCAGGTACAGAGACACAAGATATAATGGTAGCAGTTTATTTTATGTATTTTATGTTTTTAAAACTGAAAGTGGTTGGAATTGTGTTTCAAGCTCAGGGAGCTGCAAGAATTTATTAAAAGGCTTTTCTTTTTATAGAAAAGCCTTTTAGATAGAAAGATAGATAGCCGACTCTGACTCTATTCATTATTATTAAGGAGATATTATTATTACTTATTTAAAATTTTTGTTGTGTGCTGTGCTGGGACAAACTAAATGCCCCTTACCCCTTTTGGGGATCAATAAAGTATTATTATCTTATCTTAAGTCTCTATCAGAAATCTTTTTTAATGTTCTGTGCAAAAAGAAATATATTTACATAAAGTCACCTTCCTAAAATAATGGAAGGTTATTCCATTGTAGTACCTGCCAAAATAGATTCCCCCCAACTATCATACCTGCAGTTGGGGTCGTACATTGAACGCTGCAACACTGAGGAAGGTCGATGTCTTTACTCATTTATCATCCATAATTATGTAATAGAATTAGAATTCAGATTAATGTTATTGTTTCAACAGAATCAGTTCTACCTTTATTAATATAATGGATATTCTGTGTTTTCTCACAGGCTCTGAAACATCTCCACAGCATCCAGGTGATCAACTTTGGGGACTGTTTAGTGCGGCCGGAAGGTGCTAAAGCTATTGCAGAAAGTGTGTCAGAGGGCTTACCCATCCTCAAGGTGAGTGGTTGGTGTACTAGACTCTCACAACTTAGATTACATAATCTGTTCTGGATTGCACCAACAGTTTGTTTTTCTCGGTTTGTGTCGGTATGAAGGATTGGAGCCTAAGCATGAAAACTTTCTGAACACAGCATTGTCACAAAGTCATGGGATTCAATCACCTCTGACTTAAATTTAATTTTACAGACAATTATTTTGCCTTGACTGCTTTTTTTTTTGGTTGTTCATTTTTTCGTATTTTGTAAATGATGAGTTAGAATTGGGTGACATGGCTTAAAAATCTCATATTTTTTTATTTTTTTATTTTTTCTTCTCTTGCTTTCTTAAAAAAAAAGAAATTACACATGATTTAAAATATGTTACAATGTGGCTTTTATTTCAATTATTCCTTCTTTGAGTTGTACAACAGAATATCTGGGCCAGGCTACAAGAATTTTTGCTTAATTGCTGGAATATAGTCATAACATAAGCAAAAAATAAACAGAACTTTTCCAGTAGAAAGTCTGAAAACTGCAAGAAAAAAGTTGTTTTCATTAGAAAGAAGCTTCTCGAGTTATCCAGATCTGACGCGACAGTACATGTAGTTTTCTCTTCAAAACACACTCAGTCGTTTGCACAATAACTTCTGCTGCTGACAATAATTTGATGCTGTTTGTGTTAAAAGATGAAGTGTTCTGCTTGACAGGAGCTCAATCTGTCATATGGTGAGATCACGGCGGATGCAGCTCTGGCTGTGGTGGAGGCCGTGAAGAACAAGGACCAGCTGGAGAAACTGGACCTGAACGGTACAGATCTGAAAAACAGCAGCTCAAATCTTTCTGCCTGGCTTTTGATACTTTAAGCTATTTTAAGAAAAAACGCTTAGTAATCGTTTAAACCCTTTGATTTTCAGGGAACTACCTGGGAGAGGATGGCGTCAAAGCCGTGAAAGACAGCATGGAAGGCGTGAACATGATCAATCTGTTAGGATCACTCAGGTGAATGCCTTTCTGAGTAATCAATATATCAATTAATCTTTTGTTCATGTTAATTCCTGTTTTACTTCCATACAAAGAGCCATATATACCTACTGCCTAATATTTGGATCTTTACGTAAATTCATCATCAATGTGTTTCTGCCGTTTTCTCAGTGACGATGAGGGTGAGCCTGAAGACGATGAGGACGAGGGTGAAGAAGATAACGATGAGGATGATGATGAGGATGATGATGAGGACGATGTAGATGAGGAGGAAGTTGAAGAGGAGGAGGAAGAGGAGGAGAACAGCAGCAGCAACAACAACGAGGTTAGTTGTGACTAAACTGTGTAGATTCAATATCCAGAAATGTCTGCCACAGGAAATGATCAGAAATCGCAATAAATGCACTAGAAACGATAAAATGACCAGCATTTGTGTATCTATGGTTACATCAGTCACTGGCCTAAGTTTCCTACTTTCTTCTCTTTGCCTCCTCACCCAAAGCAATCCACTCCTGTGTCAGCACCGCGACCACCAGATGTCTCTTCTTTCCTCAGCTTCCCGTCTCCTGACAAACTGCTGAAACTTGGCGCCAAGAGAGCACTGCTAGTCCAGCAGCAGGTGAGCAAATGCAGAAATATACGGACTGCACAGGGTGTCTGCACGTCCTTAAAAAGTCTTGAATCAAATAATAATTTAAAACTAAGGCCTCAAAATGTCTTAAATTCATTTTAAAAAGTATGTTTACCTTCAATATGTTATTCAAGGGTCTTAATTCTTATCTAGCTAGCTAGCAAGGGTATTCTAGCTAGATAGCTTCTTTGTGTAAGTGTAAATTTATCACTAGTTGCCTGGATGAAGTTTGTACATTTCTGATATAGGTCTTAAATTTAATGTATAATGGTCCTAAAAGGTCTTAATTTTAGTTGATGAAGCACTTGCTTCCACACAACTATCATTATCTTTTTATAATATCCATATTGCTTATATTTTTTCATGCAACACTTTAAAAACGCTTCACTCACCTTGGTATGCTGGATTATCGAACTGCTGACCCCTGACCTGCTTTCTGATTGATGAGGCTAATCTTGACCACTTGGGGGCGCTCAAACACACACTATTCGGAGCTGGAAAAAAGCAACACAAATGGAGACAAAACAGAACTTAATATTTTCGAAATTCATTTTGTTTCCTTCGCTTAGACAGACAGAACTCTTGTTTTTTGATACAACAGCACACATGACATGATGGGAAACTGCGAGAGCAGCTTTAGAAATAATGCAACCCAAGCAGAAGTCTTTAACACGCCTTGGTGCCGGTGAAGCAGGTTTTTCATTTCAAGGTTTCTGTGTAGTTTGAAAAAGTCTGGAATCAAATTTGACCATTTTTTTCCTTCTTCTTGGGTTTAGTTTTTTAAGGCACATACTCAGGAAATGGAACATTTTTTTGTTTTTGCATTGATATTTCTATTGCATTTCTTAGATGTGATTTGGCAAATTACACCACAATTTTAAGTATTTACCCCATTGGCATTAAAAAAAAACATATGGACTCATTCAAAGGTTAAAAAGAACTATTTCACTACTTTTAAGACCAAAGTCGGGTTTAATTTGACCTGCAGTCCTTACGCTGGATTAAACAAAGCAAAAAAGCTGCTATATTTCTTATGTTTTCCAAATAAAATAAAGATACCAAATTTCACAAAATGTGCTACCAGTTTGTGTCTGAAAATCACTTTCATTTGTTTCCCCGTCTAGGTGGATGTGACGGATGCAAGAAAAACAGCTGAAGCCTTCCTGAAGATCGCCTCGGTGTATAAAGAGGAGAACAATGACGTCAAGAATGCAGTGTTGGACACAATCGGTAAGATGCACAAGTTTTATTTGGGGTGACTGGTTGCTGCTCTCATTTTCTTTTTTTTTGTGTCCTGGTGAATTTTCCCAGTAGCTCCCACAAGCAGGAAACCTTCTTAACCTGTTAATCTGTGAACTTTATGTTTTTATTACCCTCATTTTTAATACAGACTTTCATCTAAGAAGAACAAAACCTCACATTTGCTTTCCTAAATATTCAGGTCATATTATTATTCACATTTTTGTTGGACTGAGAGCTCTCTAGTGTCAAAACAATCTGAACTAAAACTCGTCTACCAATTGTGCATTGTGTTTGATCACATGTCATGTTTTGCTAACATCCTGTACAGCTGTATTTTTATTCTCAAAGATTTTCTTCTTCTTTTAGAAACAGATTGTCAGGATGATTTGTGTTTTCACATTTTTCTTTAGTGATTGACTTTTTCCACATTTCCCACCAAATCCTTGATTGTTTAAAGATCGACATGAGTAGAATATTCTTCATTGTCCCCTAGGGGAAATTTCATGGGCTTAAGGGTGTGTATTGCATAGTAGCGTTTTTCCAAATGAACAATAAATACACACACAATACATATAAACAGCTAAAGACATGAACAACAGTTTAAAAACAACAGAACTCACCTTCCAGGCCTCAGCCTACTCTCTATTTAAAATTTGTAGTCAAAATTTTGATGGAGGTGGGTACAAAAGAGGATTTAAAACAACCCAATTGAGTTTTTTGTTCATAGTTTCTGATTTGAGCTTTTTTTTGTTTGTTTGTTTAGTTCTAATTGAAGAAATCCGTATATTTGTCTCCCCTCTTCCAAGATACCCTCCTGAGTAAAGCTTTCAGCACTCCCTCCTTTCAAGGTTACAGCTTCGTATCCATTTTGTTAGTGCTCCTAGGACTTATTAAGGTAAGCTTTCTTAAGACAAAGTCAACACATCTGGTTTTGTTTTTCCCAAATTCAATGCTTCACATCTGCATTGTCGTCTGTGTTGAATTAATCCGCCTGCTGTCGTGTCCACCGCGCCACTCAGAGCGAGGACAAGATCAAGCCCGTGGTCGTCGTCCCAGGCCACCTCCACGCCCTGGAGCATGTCGTTCGGCAGGACTACTTTCCCAAAGAGAATGTGGCGGTTCTCGAGGCGTTCATGTCTCGGTAAGGGCGTGGTGAATGAGCCAATCAGCATGCGGCTTCCAGGTACAAAATGCAACGATTACTGTCCCCGTCTTCAGGGGTGGTGGACACACGAGTGGCAATGAGTTTATGAGTTTATGTACCTGGATGGGGATTAAGACACACTTATAATGGTACATGTTAAAGAGGCAGTATAATCTAAAATTGACTTCTTTTTTTTAACTCTACATCATGTTATAATGTTATTCAATCATCAAAAACATACCTGAAGTGTTGCTTTGATTCTTCTATCCATGTTTGAGAAATCCTTTAACCTCCCATGTAATATTCAGCTGTGCAAAATGTCTGGATGGACCTAGCCCCGCCTTTAAGGACGAAGCTCCTCCTTGGAGCTGCAGTTTCCAAGCTTCTGAGCTTCCGCCTCACAGAGCAGCCCTCCACCCACTCACCTCCTTCAGACTAGCCAGCAGCAATTAGCAAACACCTGGTTGAACTGCGCATCAGCTGAGCTCGTTATATGAGCTACTTCTCAGTGCAACGCTGGTAAAAACGTTGCTAAAGAGTTAATAGAAGAGCGATATTGTGATGACTTCCTGAAGGCGGAGTTTCAGAAAGAGCAGGAGCTTTTAAAGAGACAGAGGCCCAATTTCAAGGCACTAAGTAAAAGAAAATTTACGTCCTATTCTATATAAAACATTGTTCAGAATTATAACAGTTACTTGATTGTGCTATAAAATGGCACTATGTGCTTGGAAAACACATTATACCGCCCCTTTAACACATGCAGCACCTTGAAACAATACTGACACCCTCAAAGTTTTTATTTATTTATTTTTGCCTTATTACAAGAAACTTCTATTTATTTTACATATATTTAATGAGATGGACAAACATAGTCTTGCATCATCATAAAGTGGAAGGAAAATCCAATAAAAAAAACAAAAAACATTTTATTTCAGTCAAATTTAGCTTAAATAAAGTTCACTTTCTTATTTACTCTCAACATAAATCCAACTGTTTATGTAAAGAATTCAAGTTCACAGTTTCAGCCCATTTAGGGGACACAACACAATTAAACCATTTTCAAAGTACTGTGTATGTTTCTCATTCTAAACACAACAGTTCCCACAGTGAAGCATGGTGGTGGCAGCATTATGCGTTGGGTTCATTATGGCTTTGACTAGAACGGGCTAGTCAAAGCCCAGATTTAACGGTGAACCCGTAGCTAGACTCAAAAATGAAATGTAAATTCTCTCTATCCAAATCTGGTTGATCTCAAACGGCTCTGCCCCTTTAAGACCTGCAGCTGTAATTGCTTCAAGAAATACTTTTACATAGTATTAACTTGAGGGAGCTGTATATATATACATATAAATTTTTTATTAAAACTTATTCTAAATCAAACTTTATTTTCCTTCCATTTTACGACTCATACACTACTTTGTAGAAACATAATTTAGAAACAGAGGAGACATAAATACGTCTGCGATCCACTGTAGGAGGAACTACTTTATAAAAGTGATCTCTTGAGATGTTTAAATTATTGCTTTATAAAATCTGTGCTTCCATCCACAGGAACAACAAATCCTTGGAGTCATGTGGAAACGCCAGAAACGGCCTCCAATCTACACTGCAGAGAGTTCGATCTCAGAGCTGAGGCTCACAGACTGAACATTTATTCACTGATGGACCTTTAAAAACCCGCACACAGAAACCCAAACGGCTGCATCTCCACTCTGGCACAATGATCTACGTCACAGCTGCAGTTCATCTGAAACTTCACATTGCGTTGACCTTCTCGTTTTGGACTTGACTTGAATGCATTGGGCTGTAAAAAGAATCCGCTCTTCATTTTAGCAGCTACTACTGCAACCTGAACATATCTTACAACAAAGACGGTAACTTGATCGGATCAGGTTGATCGGGAGGAGCTCTGACTGAGATCAATCTGAATCTATAGCTGCTCTCTGCTTTATATTTAATAGGTGAATTTAATATTCTCTCAGATAGTGTTTACTGAAGACACAAATATGGTGGAAGAAAATGTTAAGATCTCAAAGAGCAGCAGGTGGCAACTTAAACCAATCTAAGTGCATTTAAAAGCTGATATCTTTACTGTCTTTTGTAGCCCAGGGTTCTATTTTATTTTAAATTTGTTTTGCAAAAATAAACCATTTGTTGGATGTCTTGTGTCTTTTGTGTCTAAAACATTCATTTAAAAACAAAAATCTTTCTACCAACTGTTTATTTTTTCATTCCCATAAAGAGAGACTTTCCAAACCAACATGAAGGTGAATGAAGCAAATTAAAACTTATTGTGGTTCTT
The DNA here is from genome assembly GCA_903066825.1 of Alfaro cultratus. Classification (NCBI taxonomy): domain Eukaryota; kingdom Metazoa; phylum Chordata; class Actinopteri; order Cyprinodontiformes; family Poeciliidae; genus Alfaro; species Alfaro cultratus. The sequence goes on along the minus strand of CAEFZX010019041.1, from coordinate 20,354 downwards.
TCTTGTCTTTGATTCCCTAATGTCTCGGCTGAAAATGGGAAGCCAGTCCTTTGTATGTTCTTGGACGAGCATAAGAGGTCAGAGGTCACCCCAAAGGAATTCACCAAAGCCTTGTTGGTTGAACTGCAGGGATAATGTCCTGGACACATCACCAGGAATGTGGTGCAAGTTCTTCCCCTCTACATATGTTCAAGCGCTATTCTCAAGCAGTACTGTGGGAAAAGACTGGCTGCGCTGTGTGGGTTGCTCTTGCTTTATAGCTGCACTTCAATTTACTCTCCACCATCGAAACCTTCATGTAAGTACTTTTTCATGCACTTGAATCAAGTGAGGATACATTCATGATTCTCACTTAAGATTGTTCTTCTATGCTCCCGTGTTTTTCGGTTCTTAACTAGTTCTGCGAACTTCAGCTCAGTTCAACAATGCGAATATCAAAACGTTCAGCTTCTTTTGGTGAATTGTGCTGTGACTATAGGTAATTTCAGCTGTTGTACTTTTTGGAAACATTTAAACTGAAATTCTTCAGAATGCCACAAAAACTTTGTGCTCCTCCTGGTTTGACAGCTCTCTGCAGTCTGCCTACTCCATTCAAAATGTTAAGCTATCTTGAAATGACTCGGCTTTTTCCATGTCTCTTATGGTTTCTCTGTAATCGCGATTTAAGCTTAATGCAGATTTTTGGCCGTTTTTCGGGCTTCATCACCTTAGTGTCCATGGAAGTGATTTCCAGACAAATCTGCTGTTTTGAAATCATGATTCTTACGTACTCGCCCGGTGCAGATGGAGTTCTTCCGCCCTGCAGTTTTCCTGACCATTTTAACTCTGAGCTCAACCATCAATGCAAGACAATGTCCCAAACCGTGCCGCTGTGATGACACCAAACGTACAGTGGCCTGCATCGGCAAAAACTTAACGGAGATTCCCCTGGGAGTAGATGAGGTGAGGAACTTCAACCGTGTTCACAGTCTGCTGTGCTTTTCTTTAAAACTCAGAATGAGAGTGATTGATTTGGTAAACTTGGGGCAGTAGCCCAGGGCGCCAATTTTTAGGAGGGGGGCCACAGTCTATTTGTTTTTTTTTATTTTATTTTTTTTTAAAATTATTTTCTTCTATGAATACGTACATGTTTTGCAGGCACAACCCCATATGTAAGGAGTTAAGGTAATATTTTTAGATTTCATGAACATAGGCAATGCTCAAATATTTCAAAATTATGAAGTTATAATGTTTTCTGGGGGGAACAGATACTGTTTTTTAGAGCCAGTAGCTCTATGTTTTGGCTAGTAACAGAGCTACTGGAGACATATTAAACCTACCTTCATCAGTTTATGTATAGGACTACCTGTTAATGTACTGTAATTTGCATTAGAAAAATAAGTTAGTTTTTGTAGACAGGGCACCAAAACAGTTTCCAGCCCAGGGTCCAAATCCTTGTAAATACGGCCCTGCTTGTTTAAGCTGTTTGTTAAATATCCTTCCTGTTCAGTCATGAAAAGTCTCCTGTCTCTGACATCTCTTTACCTCTTTTCTATCAATTTGTTTGCCCAACATCCAGACAACCATTAGCATTCAACTGCTGGTCTATCCATGAATCCACCCATGCACTTTTTTATTTGTTTGTTTTGCAGGTTAAATATTTACTTCAGAGTAGGTACTTTGACAACTTTAGTCTGGAATTGATTTGTAGAGGAAGTCTGGTGAATTCAGCCTCAGAACAATCTGATTCATCGTGCTTCCAGGTGACAGTCAAACTGGACCTGAAGAGGAACTACCTCCAGATGTTACCCAGAGGTGCTTTTCTTCACACGCCGTACCTCACCCACCTCAGTCTCCAGCGGTGCAGCGTCGTCACGGTGAAGGAGGGTGCGTTTCGAGGTCTCGGTCGAGTGGTCTACCTGAACCTGGCCTACAACAAAATTGACATCCTTTACCAGGTGAGATGAGAGGGGAATGAACTGTATGGTTTCCTCTTGGTTGTTTCTAGTGAGGTGGAACTAAAGAACTATCTCTGTCTGTCTTGCAGGAATCCTTTGACGGCCTCTCAGCCTTGAAGGAGCTGCACCTGGAGAACAACTATATCGAGGAGGTCCGGCCTGGAGCCTTCACGCAGCTCGGCTTTCTCAACATGCTGACCCTCGCCCACAACCACCTGGTTTACATCCCCGACATGGCCTTCCAGGTACCAAAAGAGAAAAACCCATTAGCGTAATCCCTGTTGCCGTTGGAGATGTGATTCCACCGTAACTGGACTTTTCTTTCAGGGCTTGCAGAACATTAAGCGGCTCCATCTTAGCTACAACTCCCTGAACAACCTGGCAGCCGAAGCGTTTGCAGGGCTGTTCACGCTCAGTCGCCTCAGCCTGGATCACAACGAGCTGCAGTTCTTCCCCTCACAGACAATGACAAGGTGACACACTGATGTGTTTTCATTGGCAGGTCGCAGAGGACGTTTCAATAAGCTGGGAGAATCACAGTGTTGGACTTGAAGGGGCATCATTGTGTAAAGTCTACTTTTTGAGCTTTACATCATGCTAAAATGTTATTCGCTCACCAAATACATACCTGGAGTGTCGCCTTGATTCTTTCATGCATGTTTGAGAAATCCTTTAATCTCCATGGCAACCGTTCAGCTGTGCAAAACACCTGGGAGGACCTAGCCCCGCCCTCGAGGTGCAGCTGATCCATTTTATAAGCTTCCAAGTTTCCGCCTCAAAGAGCAGCCCTCCACTATGATTCCCCCACTCGGCTCCTTCAGACTAGCCAGCAGCAATTAGCAACCACCTGGTGAAGCTGTGCATCAGCTGAGTTTGTTATATGAGCTACTTCCCAGTGAAACGCTGGTAGAAACGTTGTTAAAAGGTTACTGGAGGAGCCATGCTGTGATGACTTCCTGGAGGAGGGGTTTCAGAAAGAGTAGGAGTTTCTTAAAGAGGCAGAGACCCAATTTCAAGGCGGTAAATTAAAAAGTCATCTTTCTTTAAAGGTATATTTGATACATATAGCATTTTTATAACAGCTGAAGGTTGCCTGGAAAACACCTAATACTGCCCCTTTAAAACTCCATAACCAAAGGTATACACTCAATGCCCCTTTAATGTTTACTTGATTTTATTACCATGTTATGATTTAATTGCTATGTGGAAGGAAAATGATTCATGGTTTTTCTTTTACAAATAAAGTGAGTTTTGCCCCCTTAACTCTGACGTTACCTTATCAGTTACCTGCGTGTAAATGAATCAGCATAAGTCCATCTCTTCTGTGAAGGCTTCAGAACTTTGATGCTGTTTGTTTTTCTTCATTTTAATGACAAAGATACAATTTTGTTTGATCTCTTTGGGGAACCAGTTAAATATCTGTAAACAAGAGGCTTCTGTCAATCTGCTTTTGAGGTTTTTCCAAGTATTTTAAAGTTAACGTTTTTAGATTTTGCGACTAGATTTGTTCTTTCTTTTTAAGGCTTCCTGAAGTCAAACGGCTGGAGTTGAGCTATAACCCCATCACCTACCTGGAGGAAGAATCCGTCCGGATGGGGAAGCTGACACATCTCTACCTAGACCACTCGTCCCTTCAGGATCTGTCGGACCAGGCGTTTTCCCAGGCCGGGCTCCTGTCCCACGTTGACCTTGGCCACAATCAGCTTCGATACCTGGAACCGCTCTCAGGCCCAACGAAACTGAGCGTCCTCATCCTGACCGGTACCACTCCACACTCACACAGGGGAGGAAGAAAAAGGCTCTGACATGAAGGCCGGACAAAATTCAAAGTTTTCCTCAACAAAGTATCAAATAAGGAAATGTAATGTAATGTAAGTCACTATTACCCCATTTAAAGGGCATTGAGTATTTGGGACAAACTAAGGAAAAAATAAATAAATAAAATTACGTGAATAAAATAATAGAATTAACAGAATAAACTCGTAAAGAATAAAGTCATAATGCTATGAGAATATAAAGCCAAAATTAATAGAAGAATAAAGTTGTAATTTTACACGGTGACATTATGACTAATATTGTGACTTTATTATCACAAGATTATTGTAATATTACAACTTTATTATAATATTATGACTGTCCTCGCATTTTTTCAGCTGTGTTCTTGTACGACTTTATTCTTGTAATTTTATTTTTGTCATTTTCTTTTCTTCGCGAATCAGGGCCAAACTAAAAAAACCTTTTTAATAAAATAACAAGAACAAAGTCATGGTATCACCAGAATAAAGTTGTAATAGGCATCATTGTAAGATATTGCATTTCTTTCCCAGTATAAATTAGATCTAAAGTTAACCTTTCCATTTTTGCTTTGGCTGAATATTTGAGGTTGTAGTCCTTCTACAAGCTGAACCTCAGCACCAGTTGTTTGAAGTTTTTTTGCAGTGTTTTTAGGAAATGTCCTGCGTTTAGGACGTTCTAAAGGCTGGACATTTAGAACGTCCTGCATTTAGTCCCAACTGCAAAAGGGATGATAGTCCCTTTTGCAGTTGGGACTATCTTCCCAACTGCAAAAGGCATCGCAGCAGCATGATGCAGCCACCTCCGTGTTTCACCGTGTGGACGGTGTGTTGAGGGGGATTTTCATGCGCTCGTAATGTGACGAGGTGTGAATGAGTCTAAAGAGTGTCGTACAGCAACTTGGGTTTCTCTTCAAGGCAACCCGATCCTCTGCAACTGCCGCATGAGGCGGCTGAAGGAATGGGCGACTGCTGGAGGAGTGAAGCTGCTGGGAGCCTGTGCAGGACCAGCTCACCTCTCTGATGAGCCGCTGCAGGCTGTGACCGCCGTGGATCTGCGCTGCCGCGGCGGAGCCGAGGCTCTGGAGGAGGAAGACGAAGAGAGTAATGGAAACATCACAGCCACTGCCAAGCCCAGGCAGACAGCCAAGTGTCCACTTGACTGTGAATGTGACGTATGTTTTATTTTGACAAACGGCTGCAGAGAAAGGCATAAGGTTGTAGATTTATTGTAAAGCCCTGGCTATGTCGACTCCTGAGATCTTCTTAGCTTCGTTTTAATGAAACAAACTGACTCTTGCTGTTATTTTTTGGACCGATACTCTGTTGGGTCTCCAAACTATTGAGACAATAACGATTTGTTCACATTTTGCACGTTTTTGTACCTTAATTTGGGTTTCATCTGCTCTTAAAAAGCAGCACCCAGCCATTTTATTTATTTTTTTGGCAATAAGTTAGTATTTTGTGGTACCAAGAAAATGAGCCATTTGAAAAACCTTGCAATTGCTAAGTCTCGTCCTTACCTAGCAACACCAGCAGAGCCCAGCCCATCACCTAGCAACCCAAGACCTCCAGCATGTCTGGTCAACTGGTTTTATCGCTGAGTGTAAAGGTTGGGTTGGGGTGTCAACATAAGCAGAACTGAAATCTCATTATCTAAGAATGATTTTGCGCAAAAATTAAATGTAATGAACATGTTTTGTAAAGCCTATAGACCTAAACTTACCTGTTTAAGGAAATGCAGGTCGCTTTAAGAATGAAATGTTAATCTGGGAATATTGTGGGGTCCAATAAGCATTCTTGGCAAGCATCCGAAGACAGTAGGCGGGAAATGTTTTCATGTAATAGGAAGATCAGCTCAGGCAGAAAACATGCGGTGGAAGTGTGTTAAATAGAGACTTATGATTTAAGATATACAGCAGCTTTCTTTCTTTCTGATTCCCCACCCCCAGACTGAAGCCCACCATGCCTCGTGTGAGAGCCGTGGTCTTAACAAAGTCCCTCGGGGCTTCCCACCCAGGACGCAGCTGCTCAATCTCCGTGGCAACCACTTCCATTTCATCCCCACCAGAAGCTTCCAAGGCACTGGTCAAGTTGCGTCTCTGTACCTGGACTTCTGCAAAATCCACGAAATCGAAGCTGGGGCCTTCCGTGGAATGAGGAGCCTGGTGTATTTGTACCTGTCTGACAACGACCTCACGTCTTTGGAGCCCAAAGCTTTGGCTGGACTCCCAAAGCTCGTCTATCTTCACCTGGAGGGGAACCGACTGACACAATTCCCCGGAGCAGGTCGGATTAAAGTTCCTAAAATTACAATTGTATCCATGTAAAGAACCAAAGTAAAGTTGATGTTTGCTTTTTCCTCTGCAGCTCTGTCACTCGTACCAAATTTGTCCGTCTTGCATCTGGAGCGAAACGCCATCTCGAGGCTGGAGCCCGCTGGTTTACTGTCCTCAGCTGCTCCGTCACTGATGAAGCTCTATTTAAGGAATAACGCCATTGGTGGAATCGCCAAAGGCGCCCTGAACTCTGCTAACATTGAAACGCTTCACCTGGATTCAAACCGGCTGACCCGGGTGCCGTCCGACGCTCTGACTGACACGCCGAACCTGACGGAGCTGAACCTGTCTCAAAACCCGGTCCGGTGGCTCGGACCCGAGACCTTCCAGGAGACATCACACAGTCTTCAGAGGCTTTACATGAATCAGATGGGGATGGAAGAGGTAAAGATTATGATTACGTGTGTGTTTGTTTTTTCTTCTTGACTATTGAAATGAAACAGAAATTGTCTGAAATTGCTGTGATTATTTGATTTGAAAAATTGCTGGTTTAACTTAGGGCTGAAAAACATATCAAAATATTAGTGTTTCATTTCAGTCAGTATCAATAATTATTGATTACCGTAGTTTTTTTTTTGTTTTTTTTTGTTATTTTAAGTGTCTGAAATCCTGCCAAACTGGTGATGTTTTCACTCCACTGTATTGTTTTTTATTTTTTATTTTTAAGCAACTATGAGGCACAGTGACAAAACCTGAAACTGCTGCTGCGCAAGTTACTCACCGGGTTGTTGCTAGGTAACCAAAGAATGACTTAGTTGCTAGGTAACAAAAGAGTGAGTGAACTAGTCGATGTGAGAAGTCCAGTGGCTAAAGTCTTTCCTCTGCCTACATTCCCCAGAATGCTGTTTGGCTCTCGGAGTTCAGTGAAATCATTTAAAATTCTATCAGACATTATATCTATCGTGATATATATGGTTATTGATTAATTGCCAAGCTCTATACACATGTGAAAATAAGTATTGAATAAAAAATTACAGACGTCCGATGACGGTCCACATGCATGGGTTTAAATAAATCTTGTATCTGTGGTTAGATGTCGAAAGAGGCTCTGCTGGGCCTGGGTCCACGTCTGAAAGTCCTGACCGTGAGAGGAAACCAGCTGAAGACGCTTCTGGACCTGAGCCCGCTCAGCGGCCTCGAGATGATCGACCTGCGGGACAACCCTCTGATCTGTGACTGTGACCTGCTGCCCCTGCGAAGGCCAGTGCATTTACCAAACTTTATACAATGGGTTGTCAAGAAGAAAAGAATTACCCAAACCAAACAGAAGAAGATTGTAACCAATTTGGTGTGGCCAGAGTTTGGTCAGTCGTCAACAGATGTAACTGGATGTTCCAGCAGGACATTGATCCCATTAGTGCCAATTACAACTGCAACTGAATCGTTTTCTAATGTCTGAATTTCTTTGTTTCGTTCGCTCAGGTGGATGGAGAGAGTGAAGTTGGACGTTTTAGCAACATGTCGTCACCCATTAGAGCTTAAAGGTCAGAAGGTGATGGACACCAATGGGTTCACAACCTGTCCAGAAAGCACAACTTCTCCGACTGAGATGGATCCTGAAGGACCCACAGCTGCAAGACTTAAATCCACCAGAGCGAAGGAGGAGGCCAGAAAAGCTCAAACCACCCAGTGAAACATAAGTAGGTCAAAAAACAAGAAGATGAACAAAGCAAGTGGAGGAAATTGAGTTTGTGTTAGTTTTTTTAGTCTATTAGTGTATCGCAGAATCAAGTTAAAGTAGTTACTTTAGTGTTTAACCATAAAGAAACAAATGGAAACACATGCAGTAAATGGTTGGATAGAGGTCAAATCCACTATGAATATTTATTTCCTGTCATATCTTTATCTTTATCTTGAGAAGAGGTTTTTTCCGTCAACAAAATATGTCAAAGGTGTGGAAAGCAACTAGTTACATTCAGTCGCGTTACTGTTAGTAAGTGCAATTTGTCTGTACACTGGACTTTTTTGAAGTTGGGTATAAAACTTGAACTTTTACTTGTTTGTTTTGATTAAAGTATTTTAGTCAGCTACATTTTAAATGATGTCCGTTAAAGAGCAAAAATAAATATAAGAAGACTGCAATGATTCTTCATCACCATGACCATGTAAACACTCTGAATAATATTTTAAAATGACACCTAATACCTCCCGAGTATTCATGACGTCCTGTGCTAACATGGTTCAATTTGAGCCAAACTTTTATTTATAAAGCTCATAATTTAATCAAAAGCTGTTTGATACTGATATGTTCTATTTTTCCTTTGTGAAATCCATCTGTGGACGTTTCTTCTGTTGATGAGTATGTAAATTTTTCTTCAAATAAAATTGTATTGAGGAATTTTTTGCTTTTATTTGAGTAAAATTTTACACTTGGTAACTTGTATTTAAGTAATATTCTGTACTCTTTCCACCTGTTTTTCACTTTGAATGCTGAGACTGGTTCTCTTTCATCAATGACTCTCTTCTTTTCCTCAAAGATGTTTACTAATGTTGAGTGCATACTGTCTTGTGCCTCTTCTAAGGTAATCCATCAAACACACACAAAGGAGAATAAAATGTATTTTCAACTGCACAGGATTTAAGAACATTGTGTTATTTTGGAGCCCTGAAATGAAAGCCTACAAAGTTTTTATCGTCACTCTACAACAGTTATCAATTTAGGGAGAAAAAAAAAGGACTGGAGGGTCTGTAAAATGAAACATATCAAAATATCAGCTCACTCTTTGTATGATAATATGAGTAGTTCCTGTTGCTGTGTATCGCGTGGGGTTCCATGGTGTAATGGTTAGCACTCTGGACTCTGAATCCAGCGATCCGAGTTCAAATCTCGGTGGAACCTGTGTTTTATTTTCACCCAGATCTTTGTGGGAATCTTTTTTGCAGATTATTAATATGAAATTTTTTTTTTTTTTTAACAATAAGTAAAAACTTAACCCAAATTGAGGGGAAATATTCACTAAGAACACTTCAGTTCGAAACAAGCTAACGGAAACTGTCGTCATTTCCGGCTGGGTAAATAATCTAAAATTCCCGGATTATCCAAGATGGCAGCAGCGATGGATGTTGACACACCAAGCGGTACTAACAGCGGAGCTAGCAAGAAGCGCTTCGAAGTCAAAAAGGTATCTTTGTTTAAAGCAGCTATGGTCAAATTGAACAAATGTTTCACGTAATTAGCTGTGGCAGAATGTCGTGAGCTACAGCTCAGTCCTACGAGCTGCCTGAGCTCAAAAAATACAGCTAGCATTAGCTACAAAACTGCTAGCATAGCACACTGTGAATTTAAATGCGTCATACTTATACAAGAAACTTTGAAGGTATTACTTGTTAAATTCGACCACTTATCTTTAGTATCTCTACGCTGATAACCATATTTAGCTAAAGCAGATAAACCGCCCTTGACTAGAAATAAAGTAGTGCTACCCTGCATGCTAAATTAGCTTAGTCAGCTAGCTTCAACGGTCAAGATTTCACAAGCTAAAGAAATTCAATTGGTTGCGCTCTTATTATATTCTTTTGTATGTTTGTTACATCTTAACGTTTATTAAACATGATCAATGTCATCTTCATGGCTCATTTTCTAATGAATCTGTCAGTTTATTTAATTTAGTGTTGGATGGATTAGCACGTCTGTGTAGTTTTTTTTTTTTTTTTTTAGCCGTCATCGTGCTAAACAGAGAAGTCAGATTCAAATCTCCACTTTCATTCTTAAGACCCAATACAGTCAAACAGATTTGCGTTGTTACTGAAGTAACAGTTGATGTATTGTAAGATTTTAATGTCTTCTATTGGAAGATCTTCAAGGTTATTGTTTACAGAAGCTTCAGTCTTAATTAATTGTGGTTTCAGCAGATTGAAAGACCACTTATCACATCAATTTTGAGGACTAAATTTTATCCAGCTACCTGATATATCCCACTCACTAACAGACGCTATTGGAAAAAATACCTTCTGTTACTGGTCATAATGTTTTGTACCTTTGGCCATCTGGTTAATTTTCCCCATTTTGTTCATCTCCAGTGGAACGCTGTTGCACTGTGGGCCTGGGACATAGTGGTGGATAATTGTGCCATCTGTAGGAACCACATCATGGATCTCTGTGAGTCCATTTGATTCTGACATTGAACATCTTTATCACAAGCTTTGTCAGGTTGCAGGACAGTCTGACATCACTTCCTGTCTTCCTTCAGGTATAGAGTGTCAGGCCAACCAGGCGTCTGCGACATCGGAAGAGTGTACCGTAGCCTGGGGTGTCTGCAATGTGAGTTTGCAAATCTACATGAAAAATGTGTTTTAAGAAAACACTGTGTTCATTCAAAATGGAGGAAAATCTTGTAAAGTTAATTGCTGTCATCAAGTTTCTTCCATTCTGGCTTTTAACTTGACTTGTTGTTTTTTTTCCCCAGCATGCCTTTCATTTTCACTGTATTTCCCGTTGGCTGAAAACCAGACAGGTGTGTCCTCTGGACAACAGAGAGTGGGAGTTCCAGAAGTGAGTATGATCGATTTTCTGATTCCTAGCCTCACTGTGAATATTTCTGTTTTTGCGAACCGCTGTACTGACGTCTCTTCGCCTTCCTCTTCCGTGTTTTCGCAGATACGGACACTAGCCGTTGTACTGTTGACCCGGTTCCACAAGCGTTGGTCTCTCTACCTTTGTATTCCTTCCTGCTTATCAGACTAGATGTTGTTTTCCACAGATTTGTTTTGGATTGTTGCGAGCTCCTAAATAAAGAGCAATGTTATCACAGACCCTGGATGACTTTTGTTTTTGTTTAAAATTTCTCCTTGGATTAAAAAAATAAAGTTCCCTGGATTTATGTTGAAGATTTATCAACCATGTGTATTTTAACAGATGTTGATGGAAAAATATGAAAACTGTATTGGTAAAATTTAAAAACTAAGGGCTGATGACATCACTGGTTATAATGTAAGAGAATTTTAAATTATTACAGTGACTATTAGTTCTGGAAATATTTTAACAGTATTTCCACTATATTAAAAAAATCTTTTTTTTTTGGTAGACCGATATCTGGATTTGTTTTTGTAAATTGTTTTCAAGAATGTGGTTGAAGTGTTATTATGCACAATATAAACTGAGAAGAAGCTAGTAGAACTGATTAAGTTAAATGCAACCAATACAATCCAGAGCCTTTTTTACCCTCATCCTAGCTGAATAAAATTCATTTAGAGCAACTAATTTTATTTGAACTTTTGGAAAACAAAGAGCTTATTTTAATATCTTCTGTAGTACATGTGGTTTTCAAAAAGCACCTTTTCATTTCTATTTGTGGGTTTTAAGATAAGAGGCTGGATATTGTTTTCTACAAGATATTTGAAAAATTTAAGAAAAATTCATAAACTATGTAACTGGCATTTTAATGTGATTTTGTGGTGGAAAAACAATGAAAATTCCATGGAAATCTGCTAAAACCTTCATTTGTTGTTCAGTAATGTCTGTATTTAAAAGTCTGCTTCTCCATTTTCACAGTTAAGAGTCAACCAACATGGGGTGCAGAATTTGATCTAAACGCAATTATTTTATTATTCATAGAAATGATGTAAAAAATACTCCTAAGGTTTACATTTCTACATAAGATACTTAACTCATATTGAATCAAATTTAATTCTTAAAGATACATTAAAGTTTTGCAGCTAATTCTAAATAACTTTCAGTTTGATTTTTTTTTTCCACAAATTTGACACAAAATCTCCTAAAATGTGAAAACTCCCAGCAGAATGAAGGACAGGCTATATAAAAATCAAAACAACAAAAAGCAGATTTTTTCATCAAGAGTTTTTAATGTGATTTTTTTCCCTCCACAGAGTCAAACATGAACATTATTACTTTCTTTAGTATTATTAACAATTCTGATAACAAAAAAAGACAACACACCAAAGCCTGTGTGAGAGAGTTTTCGGCTGTGTTCAGAAAGAAAACCAGAGGGAAAGCTTTACAACGTATTAAATGTTTGTAGAAACGCTAAAGAGTTGTAATGCAGAGGCTTTCAGTGCAGCTGTTCCAGATAAGAGGTTAAGAAAAGGTCAACCTTTGCGGGTTAAACAAAGTCCAGGCTGAGACACGTCTGAGGTTACTGAAGCGTCAGACCGGGACTCTGGGTCGTCGGCTAGTTCAGATGTTGTTAGGTGCTAACAGGCTGATTGAGAACGCTGTAAAAAGTTGCTCAATGTTTTTTATCGTTTTGTTTTTTTCTTTTTTTGAAACATTGCACCAGTTTACACATAATCAGCTCCCCACGTTGAACTAAACACAGTGAATAATTGTTGACAAGCGGCGCCCTCTGGATCGCTTCACCTTTTGGTCTCGTTCCCTCCAGCTGCCCTCTACGGTTGTGGGGAGGCTCCGAACTTGGTGCTCAGCTTGGTGACCAGGGCCATGATTTTGGGGTTGTTTTGATACTTTGAGATGTTGGCCGGGTTCTGCGCCACATCCTGGAATGCAGCCATGACTTCAGGGTCCTGGGTTTAAACGACAGACACCGACACATTTAAAAAGGCACAAATAGCTCAAAAATCACAGGATTTTATACACAACAATTACTCCATATCTTTAACATATATCTTAATAAATTTACATACCATAAAAAATGTTGTTTTTTCAGTAATTCAACAAAAACAAGTGAAATTTCTACATTTATTTGGGATAATTATTGCTAACAGGTCACAAAAACATAATATTGATATCCTAAGCGAAAAATATTTAACCTTAAAAAGGGAATTTTAATTAAAGGTGTGCGATACTGAATATTTCGGCATTGATCCGATATTGAGTATCGGCAGGGCTAGTATCGCTGATACCGGTACTTTTAAATAAAAAGTATCAACATTTTTGTATTTTCCTGAAATATTTTGGTTCAAACCACAGAGTTTGGGAAAAGTTTTTATGGTGTCTACAAAAATACTTTTAAATACATACTAGCATGACAAATGATTAAAAAAAAATAAAATATTTGAAAGCAAATCAAAACGCCTCCAAGGTAGAGTAGAGAAACTAGAATTAAAAAAAATTCCAAGAAGCAATCTGAAGCTAAAGTATCAAGATTACCAAGACAGTATCGCCGTCACCGATACCTACTTGGTAATGATATTGCTGATATTTTTTGATAGACTCACCCGAATCTAATTTTAACGCAAAAAAGTCGCAACCTTCACAATCCTGGAGAAGACTGCTAGCTTAACAGATGTCCGAAAATGGATATATAAAAAGGTTTGATGGGGAAAAAGGTTCACAAGAAAGAGGGAAAACTGTAAACCCCATTAAGGAGTTTGAGAGAGATTCACAAGATAAAGAACCATTTCAGTTCCTGGTTACTGTGTTTTTTTTGTTTTTTTTAATACTCAAAATCAAAAACTCCATGTTTAGAAGATAAGCGACTTTAAACGTGTGAACCAGGTGGGTTGACACGACGGATTGGACGGATTTGACTCGCCTTCATGGCGTTGAGCAGCTCAGGATCCTTGAAGAGCTCACCCAGACCGGGCATACTACCAGGGGGCACTCCGCCCGGGAAGCCAGCAGCTCCTGTACAGGAACAAACCCACAAACAATCAGGAGCAGAACTTCAGCTTTTCCAACAAGAAACAGCTGATTTCTAACATCAGACGATGTGTAGAGGGAAAACATGCAGCCATCGTGGTTCCACTCTCACCTGGGAAGAATCCTCCTCCAAACTGCCGGGCTTCCTCTTCCTGCAGTGATGAAACGCAGAAGGTCAGCCATCTTGACCAGATTGCATTCAACTGCTTATATATCCCTCAGACTCACCCTCTGAGCGCGCGCATGCTCCTCTCGGGCTTTCTTTATGCGCTCTTGTTTCTCTTTGATCTCCTTCTCTTCCCTCTTCCGCTCATATTTGCGTCTGTGCTCCATAATTTTATTAGCCTGAAAACCAAAGTTTAAAACATTAACAGGCTTCACCAAATCAAATGCAAGACGTTTTAAGACCATTATGGATGAAATTTAAGACCTGTCTTGTGACAGAATGGATGTAGCATCGTACAAGTTGGCAACAGAAGTGAGTCAGTGGCAAAGATCAAACTGGCAACAAATGTACTTATCCATGATAGACACAAAATGCTAGGTAGCTAGCTAGGGCATGGGAGCAGCTAGTTAGCGGTAGCCTCCACAGTTTTGAGTCGCAGAACGCAATGAAGATGTCTGCGTGTGACGTCTGATAGAAAAGTCCCACGACAAAAATAAGCTACATAGAATACATGCGTAAACAGTCCTGCCAAAATTTAAGACCTGCGATTGACGTATTCAAGACCAACTTACAGTTTTGTAAATGAATTTAAGACTTTTCAAGGATGCGCAGACACCCTGTTAGTATTCCCTGCTTCGGTACCTTTGGCTGCACTTCCTTCAGCAGCGCGCTCGCGTCCTCGTCGTAGTCCAGCTTACAGGCTGTGGCCAGGTCTTTGGCTGCCTCCTCCCAGTGACCAAGCAGCCTGCACACACAAACACACACACACAACGCACACAAACACACACACACAAACACACACGTAGCAAAATTACACAGAAGGTAGCAAATGCAGCAAAATGCGAAACCCTTTGTCACAAACTGGCCTTGGGACTAGAACAGACCTTTCTGTGTCTGATTTGTCTCAGAAGTCGGGGAGGATGGTGGGAAAAAAGTGGGATTTGCTAACTGTTGTTGTGGCCGACCGCAAAACTATCTAAAACAAGCTGATAATAATCTGGTTAAAACACAAAGGGAAGATGATCAGAAATATTTTAGAGCACTTTCTGGCCACCGATGCTACATTTAGTTATGGATACTAAACTTTCCCCAGTCAGCATTTCGATCTCATCTGACATTTTTGTTGTTTTTCAAAGAGGAAATTCATACATTTTGACATCAAAGTAAAAATAATGTGTTGTAGAAAACAGCACTACATAATTATATTTTAATAAATATATGTATAATTGTTCTTCTTCTTTACTATTATGTTGATACATTACATGAAGTCCCATTAAATACACTGAAGTTTGTTTATGTAACAAAATCGCTGGATTTCTGCACATTTCGCATTTCAATAATTTCTAGATTTTTTTCTAGATTTGCTTTTTTTTTTTTTTTTTTACTACTTTTTAACAAACTATCCCTTAACAAGTAGTCATGTCTCAGCTGTAGGTTCCACATATTATGAAATAAGAAAATGGCGTCCGATGATGAGGTCATATCACAGCTTATTTGCAACCCACGCTAATTTCATCTTAGTTATCATTTTAATTCCTATAACTTGTGTCGTGTCAAAAGAGAACTGCAGTATCTCACACTAAATGCAGATCCTATAAAGAAAAATCTATGGCCTTCAATACTCCCCGTAAAAAACAAAAAAAAAAATATATATATATATAAATATATATAAGAAAGGTAAGACACCACAGGATGGCTAACTAAGTCTGCATGGGTTAAATATTACAATCAAGTAGGATGTCATTTGAAATTCAGCAACATAAGAAAACACTGCATTTTAGAAGTATTACTTTAAAATTATTAACAAAACAGAAGAAAAATAACATTTTCTACAATTTTCCCAAGCTTTTCTTGCTAAGTTTCACACATCAAAACCTAGAAAATGATAAAAGAAAATCCTAAACTTCTAGGGTCTTTATTGGAACCATAGCAGATAAAAAACAAAACAAAAAAACATTCTAGTAAAACACGTTTGCGTGTTTCACACTCAGGCTTAACGTTACAAAATATAATCAAACAGAAATGTTTGAAGAACCAGTTGAGTAGGGTTGCATGTGTTTACACTGAGGGTGTGGTGATGTCACTAGCAAACACTGAATGATGCCTCTTGGCCAAACAGACGGCGGCGGCGCTGGGTCTCTGGTACCTGTGAGCTTTGCCCCTCCACTTGTACGGCTGTGCAGAGTCTGGGTTGATGCTGATGGCTCTGTTGCAGTCTCTGATGGCTGCGTTGGGTTTCTGCATTTTGATGTACACACTGACACACGGATGGAAACATTTAGAACGGGTTTGGAACGCTCTACAGATGAGCTGTGGATCAACATCCGCCCCACCGGGTCGCTCACCTCGCCCGCTTGGCGTAAAGAATGGCGACCCGAGGGCTCAGCTTGATGGCTTCTGTGAACAGATCCAAAGCTTTCTGAAGGTCGCCTGGAATCAAAAGCAGGAGCGGGTTATTGATCAGAGATCTCTTTAAGTGCTGCGGATCGTTTTCATTCTGGTCACTAGTGGATCTGAGTGGAGCCGACCTTCTCCAAGGGCGTTGATCGCTTCGATCTTCTTCTCGTTGGCTTGGTCCATCATCTCCTCTGTGACCTGCAGACGAGTCCAAATTATTTATCTCTCGCCGACTCGTGACAGAATGACGTTTCAGTTTGAAGCGCATTCACTCGGTATGAGAAATGTGTCACCTCGATGTTGTCAAAGTCTCCCATGTCCTGCGGATCATCTGTGTCCGGCTCTATCACTCCTTCATTGTCGATTTCTAAAATAAAAGGAGAATTGTGTCTTTCTGTTTCCTCTGAAGTCGAGAGTCCAGGCACCCTGATGTCTGTCAGTTTCCTCTCCTCTTATCCTCACATATCTGAGTTTTGTCCTTGTTGAACAGAAGGAAATTCTTGGTTTCCTAGCCTGTCAGTGCAGTGTTGGTAAAACACTGCTGATTGCATTGTACCTGAATGAACTGAAGTAAACTGCAAAAAATATTTGGTGCAGATCAGAGGCGTCAATTTTTTTTTTTTGGTGATTCTTTGCAATGAAAATCTAAATGTTTCTGGTGCCGATTTAGAAATATTTGTTGCAATATTTGAACTTAAGTATTTCTATTACTCGCAAATAAGTGTAGAAGTGAAATATACTGCCACCTGCAGGTGGGAGTTGGCATCACTTAAAAAAATATTTTTGACCATTTTTCTGGAAAATTTTCAATATGCTCCGTTTTGCACAAGCACAAAAAAAGAGCCGATTTATTGTTCATGAATTAATTTCCGCGACCACAGTAAGACTGGAATTATTGGCAGTAAACCGATAAAAAACGACTGGATTTGATTAATCTAACAACAACTGTTACCTTGAAGCTTTTACATATGCTTTCTATGAGTCTTGAGGGCCACATAAAAAGCTCTGGCGGGCCAGATTTGGCCCCCGGGCCATGAGTTTGACACATGTGGTGTAGACGATTAGACGTGTCAAAGAAAGATGGTTCAACAATAGGAAGCAACGCTCCAACCTGTCAGTTTATGACCGTTTTAAAGCATGGGTCACACTTTTTGCTTCCTGTGTTACATTCAGGTGACTTGATTTGCTGTTTTTGCACTGAAGGAACCTCACCGCAGACCGAACGGTGACGCTGCGATCAAAGCAGCACGGGCTTTATAAATAAAACAGGTGTCTGTACCTATTTCACTCTCCTCGCTCTCGGAATCCACAGGGAGCTCAGGCTCTGGAGGCGGCGCTGCTGAGGGGGACGGCCCACACGGACAGCCACCCTAAACGTCACACAACACCAATTAATAGTTCTCTTCTGTCTTTCCACGGACGTTTTAACGAAAGAAACAAAAACACATTTGGCAAGAAAAGATAATCCGCACATCACCTGGCATGAGTCCTGTTTCTTAGCCAGAGGAGGGATGTTGGCTCCCATGCTGTGGGATAAAATTACGATGAGTTAATAAAGCATCAAAGGGAACACCGGCTTTATTTTTCAATCGTTAAATAGTCGTTTATTAAAGCGCACCACACTATTCCACCAGTATCTCTTTGCAACAAACTTCATTGCATTTTATTGGGTCGAGTCTTTAATTAGGTGATTTGAATCAGGTGTGGATCCAAAACTCGCCTTGGTTTAGATCAAGGCATATGGTTAAAATCAAAATTACCCAAGCCTTTTACGGTTCTTTTGGGTTTTTTCTCAGGAAATGACACAGGCATCTCTCAGAAGACTTATACATATTATAACATCTTATTGTTAAAAATATGTAAATCCGTCTCAATAATCAGTTGAAAAACGCTTTTTACCCTTATAACCTTACAGGGTACTCCGCACTTTTAAGATTTAAGCCCGTTAATGCTTAACTACCTTTGTTTAAGCACAGATTTGTATTGGTCTATCACTTGGATCCAGATTGACTAAATAGTTTTCAGTGAAAGGGGAATGACAACTTTAACAAGGCACTGTAACGTTACAGATTCCCACCCATAAATAAAAATATGTAATTTCGGTTCAAGTTATTAAAGTGTACATAAAAATGCTTTACCACCACCCACAATTCGAATGCTTTGAATGCGTTAGTCTCCCACAGGCCCATAGAATGGTTAATATTCATTTTTGGATACCAATCCTAATGACTGTTGAGATTTGGGACTTCATTTTGCAAAAGAATGTTGAACATTAGCCCTCTGTGTTTTGGAGTATTGTTATTTATTTCCAGATATATTTATTTAAAGTTTCCTTCCTCGATATTTTGAATTTACAGTCATATTTTCCTCATTCTTTTCCTAATTTATTCGTTGTCAATGTTGGCAGGATCAGTCCTCCATACCTGCTATCACAACACGGAGACACAAATGGCTACTGGTTTATACTGGCTGGTGGGCGGGTCAGAGCACGTGGTCAGCCCGCAGAATGTTAAAGGCTTAAAATATTACCGAGTAATAAAACAAAAAATAATCGCATCCGATCTATTGATCTCATAAGCAGTAAATCCCTGGTAGGCTCGATCAGCGGTTCTGCCTCGGAGATCCTGACCTCTGCAGCCAGGTGCGGAAGAAGCCCATCTCCGGAAGGTGCAGGATCCCCGGATTGGACTCGCACATCTGCACGAAGCCCTTCAGCTCTGTCACTTTTCGTGGGTCCATGCTGGCGCGTCAAGGTCCGGCAGACGGAGCGCAGCGCGCGGCCTGGAGGCAGAATGAAAAGCAGCCAACAACTCAGCCAAAGTGGGGCTTTGTTTATGTGCTGAGCTGTTAATACCCTCGCGATAAGCTAGGCAGCGCTAGCATGCTGGCACGTAATGAACGTCAGCTACGAGCTCTGGTTCGTTTATTCAACAAACAATTCAGTCAGACCAAAAAGAACAGGCACGAAGGAGGCTCCGAAACAAATACATTTAGAGCAACTTAAATAAATATGACAATAGCTGGAAGCGAGAACTTTCTGGAAATGTGGATCAGTGCGGGACGCTGACCCTTTGACGCATGAACACAACGTATGAACGCAATATGCAGCGCTGGTGAATGAAAGTCAGTATTCGGATGCTTTCGAGAAAATAAAAGTAAACACACCTGTCTGGAAATGCTTAGAGGGGAGAAGAAGAAGGTTGTAGTCGTTTTCGTTTTGTTTTTTTGTTTATCGCCACCAACAGTCTGCTTCGCTGGAGGTGGCGTCGCTCCGGTGTTTCATTCAGGCGAGAAGTCGGGCAGACCGAAACCGATGGGTAAAATTTTCCCCTCGTCAGGGTTTGTCAGGCTGATTTCACAGGCTGGGGTTGGCAACATGTCTTTGATAGAAATTAGTTGCGTCACGAACAGGAAATGTGTGATTTTTAATTTTTTTTATTTTTTAATCTCCTAAACAAGTATTGCTGTTCACTTTAGATCTTAAGCTTTGAACAAAACATTAGAAACACACCCAAACCAGCCAACTATTTTCTGTATGTGACATTTGATTTTGATTAAATTCTGCTTTGAAGTAAGACCGTCGCCTTCTGAGGGAATCAGAATTGAGGGATGTTGATTCAGTTAGTTATGAAAAATATCAATATAAAATGAGAATTTTGGCTTTGTAACCTTCCACTTTAAAAAAAAAAAAAAAAAAAAAAAAAAAGCGATAGAGAAGTAAGTAAAAAGTAAGAAGTAAGTCTTTCACTTCTCCAAAATCAGATCACAAGGGTGACATCCCTCTTCCCGGCAACATTTACAGCTGATCTCAGATCAGAGCACCTATCTTCAAAAGTTTGACAATAGATGACACCAGTCAGTCAATAGTCAAAATTTAACAATAAGGAAGAAACGGGGCAAAAACGACATCTAATGACATTTGGAGAGAAAAGGACACAAATGCATATGTCACCGAATGTAATGATCCTTAAGTCTTTTGGGGGGAAATAGTAGTTAACGTTAAAATATTATTTCAAAATATGATTCAACAGCAGCTCCGCACATGGCTTTAGGGCAGGGGTGCCCAAAGTCGGTCCTCGAGGGCCGGCATCCTGCACATTTTAGTTCTCTCCCTGGTGGTACCAACAGCCTTTTCAGCATGTCAGTGTTCTTCTTAGGCCTTCT
>CAEFZX010019037.1:0-44885 GCA_903066825.1 Alfaro cultratus | reverse complement strand
TTTTTTTTTTTTTATCATTTTTTTCTCCGAAGAGTTTTTTGCGGCGCTAGTGGCTCGCATTTTCCACAACAGTAGGCTGACGGGAAGGGGGAAGGAGAGGGGGGAAGACATGCGGCAAAGGTCGCCGGGACCGGGAGTCGAACCCGCGACGTCCGCGTCGAGGACTGAGGCCTCCAAACGTGGGGCGTGCTAAACCACTGCGCCACCACAGCACGCCCCAGAAAGGAGTCTGTTTTAAATGAGACTTAAATAACAAACAAAAATGAAACACTGAGTGGAATTTATTTTCTATACTTGGACATATCCCTAGTTTTGAGTGTTGTCTTTCTTTAGAGGGACAGTGGTTAGTAGTGATTATATGATTCCAATCAGAAATGGCACAACCTTTCTAATAGTGTTTGTCATCATTAGTTTTTGGGTCCTGTTGTTTCCTGAAGTCCTCCTATTAAAACTTGATTTCCTTCCTTTCAACTTCTTCAAAGCAAATAATCCATTCAACAAGAACTGATCTAACTAAGGAAAAACATATTACGGTACCTTGATTCAGGATCAACTGCATCTCTAAGAAATTATGAAAAAGCACAACTCGGTTAATTTTTTCTTGCTGTTTTCTGATTTCTCGTTTTTAGCCCAAGTTAGCACTGCACTTCCGTTCATCTCCAAAGTGTGATTCCTTCTTCTGTTGCTGTAAAAATAAATCATAAAGGGTGTCTAGACGTTTCGTTAAATAAGTTTAAAGTACTCACGAGCCACAGATTTATTTCTGGTCATTTTGCAGTACGTACATCTTCAAATTTTATAACTTTAGCTGTTCAACAGTAAAATATGCAATATCTCAATAAAACAAACAAAAGTTGTCCAATTTTCCAACGCTTTTGGAGGCTTTTATATTTTCTTATTTTTTATATTTTTTTGGTCATTCTCATGGCGGGTCGCCTGTTTTTTAAAAACCTTTATTTTTTTTCAGCCAAGTCCAGCCGATAGCGGTGGCAGCTTTGGAAAAAGTCACAAAGCGTGTGTAGTTAAAGATAAAGGCAAAAAAAGACTAAAGATGAACTTTTCGTGTTCTCTAACATTTTTTCATTTGTCTGCATCTTTTTTTTTTTGTTGAAAGTCCTCCTTACTCATTATGTAATCTATTCTCCATTACTATGAAACAAACTTCCAGAAAACTTCTGAAACAGACGCTTTAAATTAAGGTTAAAAACCGATTCAGAGTTGCTTTGATTCTGGAACATGGATCAATGTATTTGATGTATATTTGCTTGGTGATTTTGAAGATGGCATTTGACAAAATGTTTATTGCTTGCTTCACAATTGATTGTATGATGTTTTCATGGTGTAAGATACTTTGAACTGCCTTGTTGTTTCTTGTTATAAATATTGTTATACAAACAAACTTGACTTAAATTTTACAATTATGTTTTAAAATTGTGTTTGTGGGCTAACTTTCTGCCATTCTAGAATAATTCTACAGTGGCTGATTTTTTTGTTTGTCTTTGTTTTAGTGAACCTTCCAGTTTGCTAAAGCTCTGTTTGTTTAATACAGTTTATTTGAGGAGACACCATAGGAGCCTTTTCTGCTCTTTGTCAATTTATTGCATTGGAGCGTCAAACAAACTGTTGCATCACAGCATCATTTTGACCAGTGCCTCAAATTGGACCTGTGTATATTAGTTTTTGCTGTTTTCTGGTCAACAGATGAGCCAAGAATGTTTTTCACATTTGTTTTTTTTTCCTCCAGCGATTGGTCGGACGTTAATTCCAAGGTACTTCCGGAGTATATTTGAGGGCGGGGCCACGGAGCTCTACTACGTACTGAAACATCCCAAGGAATCCTTCCACAATAACTTTGTTTCCCTTGACTGTGATCAGTGCACTATGGTCACTCAAAATGGAAAGCCCATGTTCACACAGGTACGTCGGTAACGTTTTGTCAGGAGAGATTTCCTTCTTCCCGGCCTTGCAGGCTGAATCCGTCCTCTGACCCTCTGCAGGTGTGTGTAGAGGGTCGCTTGTACCTGGAGTTCATGTTTGACGACATGATGCGGATAAAGACGTGGCACTTCAGCATCAGACAGCACCGTGAACTCATCCCCCGCAGTATACTGGCCATGCACGTAAGTGAGGGACTGGGCTACACGTGGATACGTAAGGTGGGCGTCGTTTAAAGTCGTTTTTTAATCTCATTCCAGGCCCAAGACCCACAGATGCTTGACCAGCTGTCCAAAAACATAACAAGATGTGGCCTGTCAAACTCCACCCTCAACTACCTCCGGGTAAGGGGAGCCAGGGCACACTTTCTTTTTGTTTTCCGTTTGAGTCGCACCACAAAGCTGACTTTTATAGATGAAAATATCAGCAGGTTAATGCTGCAAAATCCTGTGGTCTTTTTTGAGTCTGTATGCTCAAATGATTCATCAATTACTAAATTAGTTGACAATTATTTCAATAATCAATAGTGCAATTAATCGTTCCAGGCCTACTTGATTGTTTGTGTCTTCAGAATGAGGATCTTTAAGTTCTTGATTTGAAATGACAGGAAATTTCTAGAACAAACCTGTTTCTGTTGGGTTGTACTTACTGTGCATTCACTATTATTAAATAACGCTGTGGATCATGGAAAAATCCTTAAAGCTATTATGGAATTACTGCCTTCAAGTAAATGTTTGCATTTTGTTGCCAAAGACTTATTAGTATGCAACTAAATGACAGAGTTGCATGTTGGCTTTATGTAAATAAGTATATGAAAACATTAGCAACAGTAGCAGTGGATAAATAGATTGTTAATACAACACTTATGTGTACCAGGGAAGCTATATATTGAGAAAAAAATAATTGGTATTTGGTATTAAAGTTGAAGTGCTGCACACTGTAGCAGGAGGTGTTTCATTAGGAAAATGGCCTTTAGAGGCCTGCAAAGTTGAATAAGATGTGCTGCTTGACGTTGATGTAGGAAAGAACCCTGGCAGAAACTTGTGAACATATTGAAACTGCTGCTACTAGTCTACAAGTTATATTACTTTAGCTATAGCAATATTTTTAGCCTACACAAAGATTTTAAAATTAGTTTGTTCTGAACCTTTCAACTAAAGCAGCGTCATGATGAGTTCCTTAAGCTTCCTGCTACATTTTCCTTTAGATAAATTTTTTATAAATCCTTTAGACTAGAATCTCGGCTTCATGTTGGATTTGGACTGAGGCTGCTAATGCTAATGCTTTCAGCCTCAGTTCTGCTTCCATGTTTTTAAAAAGCCTATTAAAATGTAAATATCATGTCAGTATCTTAATGAATAACATACAGAATAAATACATTGAACAAAATCATAAACAATACACTTAATAAATACAAATCATATATTTTGAGGCATGGAATTATCAAACCCTTTAAACTTATATTTTGAATGTCTAATAATGAATGAAATGACTCTGTTAACTGGTTCAATCTTATATTTTAAATGTACTATTTTCTGTATTTTACGTTTCTGAAGCAAACTCAATTGTTTTGTAGGTAAATTGTTTATTCAGACAAATTGATTTTGTATAATTGTATGTGACAATAATATTAAGCTTTTTCAGAGGTTCACTTTGTATGGTGCAGTTTCATTGCTGGAGTTTTATTGAAAATTTGGATTGTTTAAAAATATGGATTTGATTAATTTATTCTGCAGCTCAATAATAATAATAATGTAGCTTAAACTCTCTTTCAATAAGAAACATGTCTGTTCATATTAAACTTTGCGTCACCCTTGGTCAACCTGTTGCTTTCTGTTCTGTTCCCTCCTGCAGCTGTGTGTTATTCTGGAGCCCATGCAGGAGCTGATGTCCAGACACAAGACATACAGTCTCAGCCCCAGAGACTGCCTCAAGACCTGCCTCTTCCAGAAATGGCAGAGGATGGTGGCACCGCCTGGTAAATCGGACGGACCGTGTAGATTCATAAACGCACAATCAGCCTGACATTTGCGTAACCGTCGCTTTCTCTCCCGACTCGACAGCCGAGCCGTCGAGACAGGCCCCCAACAAGAGGCGGAAGCGTAAGATGTCAGGCGGCAGCACCATCAGCGGTGGAGGTGGGGCCAACAACAACAACAACAACAAAAAGAAGAGCCCCGGTAGCGGCTTCCCTCTGTCCAGCCAAGTTCCGGTCAGTACATCGTTGCCACCTAGTGTCAGCGCTTGGTTACTGCAGATTGTTAAAACATGTTCATTTAGAGACAGAAAAAAACAGACAGGGCCTGCACAATATCATTGTGGAATACAGCAATGGTGATATTGATTTGCACTTAAGCCCTATTTCCTCTACTCTGTTTCTGTTATTTTCCCCATTATCACAATGTTCTCATCAATCTGTGAGGTCTGACATCTCAGACAGTAAAATCTATATGCGTCTGTATTATGTGCCAGGAAAGTCCATTTGGCTCTTAAAATTTATAATTAGGACCCAAAGCCTAAGACAGGGCTAGTAAGGGTGCTTGAAATCCTTGAAAATGCTTGAATTTTAGCTAGGTGTTCTCAAGGTTTAGAAAGTAGCCTACTTAATATTCAAACTGCACAGTTTAGGAGTAAAGTGCAATCTAAAGTTTGATTAAAGGTCTAAATTTTGAAAACCTTCTTTATAGTTGAAACCAGATCGTTAGATGATGAAAAGACAATTAATTTTTTTTCTCCGAAGTTGACTCAGACGGAACTTACTTAGATTTACCAAAATTATTTCTGTTTGCTAACAGCCAGGAAACTTGGTGAGAAGATTTATTTTTTTTAAATATTTTTTTTCTAGCTTTTTTGGACCGGTGAGGTATATAGGGTGTGTATAAGCCATATTGCACTTATTGATACTGTGCTGACGATCACAGTTTGATCAGTCCTTAAAAGAAATACAAACACCACTTTGAATTTATTTTGGGTTTGTAGTTTTGATTTGAATTGCAAAAGTTCTAAAGAGTACAAAGGAAAACTCAAATCTCCCTTCTAACAAAGCCCTGTTTCGTGACCGCAGGACGTGATGGTGGTGGGAGAGCCCACCCTGATGGGCGGGGAGTTCGGCGATGAGGACGAGCGTCTGATCACGAGGCTGGAGAACACGCAGTTCGACGCGGCCAACGGCATCGATGACGAGGACAGCTTCAACAACTCTCCGGCGCTGGGCTCCAACTCGCCCTGGAACAACAAGGCCCCTTCCAGCCAGGAGAGCAAGAGCGATAACCCCACCTCGCAGGCGTCCCAGTAGAGCCCCGGGGCGGGCCCCCCATAACCTCTATACAGACCCCTCTGTCAGCCCCCCCACCCTACCTCTATAGCCATGACTGCAGCCAAATTGGTCCATAGTCTGATTTGCAAACCAAACACAGCTGTAGCGCTCAGATTCACACCGCAGGTAGCCTGAAGGAGCTCCGTCTGTCCTCTGACTGAGTCAGAGAAATGTTTAGGCACTGTGTCCCAGCACTGTTTCTCTCTCTCTTTCTCCCCTCCTCCAACTTTTTACACAAAACGCCCCCGTCTGCTGTTGCTCGTTTTTATTTCTGGATGGGGATAGGGGTTGACACGACCGAGAAGTAGCAGGAATTTATTCCACACAAGAACCAAGTACACTAACCTATCGGAGACCAAACGCTCGCACGGAGGGGTGGACGGGGCCTGTGGGGGCGTGGCTTCACGGTAGTGGCGAGTCGCTACCCATCATCTAAACACGACTCCGGATTGTGGCCTGCTCTGCCGATGCATAAGCCACCCTGCGTGTGTGAGCGAAAGTGTGTGTGTGTGTGAGAGAAGAGAAAACCTTAAGTGTTTATCTGTGGCTTTGCTGAAGCAGACGGGTCAGAACCGAGCGTCGGTTTTCAAACCTAACACACTAGTATGAAGGCTGTTTTGAGGCACTAGGGCAATAACACACATGTATATTCTCATCCATGCTTACACACATAATAGTAAAGATCATGATTGAAGGATTCTGAGTGCCCCCAGTGCCCAACCATCTCTGATTAGACTACAGTGATTGCAGTCTTTCAAATGGAAAGCATTTACAACACACAAACACACACGCAACTACACATTTTAAGAGTTTTTATACAGTATATATATTTATATATAATTTTTTTTTTTTTCTTATTTTTTTTTTTTTTTTTTTGNTAAAAATGTAAAAAATTTAAAAACAAAAAACAAACACCCAAAAAAAAATTTTAAATTTTTTTAAAATGATTTAATTTACCCCAAAAATTTTTTTTTTTTTTTTTTTTTTTTTTTTTTTTTTGTATTAAACGCCTTCATTTCAGTTACTTTTCTTTTTATTTTCTACCAATACTGAAAAGCTACAGACCAAGGAGCAACGCAGGACTTTTATCCTCCTCTCCCCCCTCAAAAATATATTGTTTTTTTATTTTGTTTTTTTTTATGTTTATAAAAGAGAAATAATTTAGTGTGGATGTTTTTTGTTTGTTTGTTTTTTTTGGGGATTTTTTGTGTATTTGTGCTTGTATATTTAAGGTAGTAGCAAAGTTCTGTCTGACTGTAATAAAATGTATTCTTACTTAGATTTACCTAAAGCCATCCCGATCTAATGTAAAGAAACAAAAATAGGAAAAAGGAGAAAAAACACTCATGAACCTGTTCCCTCTTCCCCCCTGCTGTCTTTCCTCCTTCCTCTTTTTTTAAATAAAACTTGTGTAAATTAAATTACAAACCCCTGGGGGTACAATGGCACCATGGAAAGAGGATTTTTCTTAGTTTTATTTTTTTTCTATTTATTTTTAAAAATTCACGCTTGTATTTTGATTAATCACAGCATCCCTGACAATTTTTCTGTATCTCGTCTTGATGTCGACGTGAATGTGCTCAATGGCTTTTAGTTTCCCTGTAACCTTCCTGTTTCATCACTGGCTAAGAAACAATCTTTTGTTTTTGATTTTTTTTAATTTTTTTTTATGAGTTTTATGTTAAATTTCTCTTATTTGTACAGTCTTGTTTATAACCAGCAGTGTCGCTAGCCATTTTAACATTAAGTACAGTCTGCATATTTTGGTAACAGTGCTGAGTCTGTAAAGTCCAATAGAGAACAGCTCTGCTATTGGTTTGTACATTTTTTTTTTTTTTTTTTTTTTTGGGAATTGATTCCAGCTGCATTTATGATTGACTTTGAATGGTGACTTGTACCTTCTCCAAACCCTGTAGAGAAATCTTTGTTTGATATATATTTTTTTGATTTGCTTAGTTTCTGCCCTTAATAATTAATGTATGGTACCAATAAAAAGATACATTTTCACTTTAAAACTGGTGTGGATGAGGAATGCTTGTAAATAATACAAATGCTGGACCCACAGTAAGAGAAGGATCATCTTGTTCATGAGGTTTTACATTTATCAGTCAACATGTTAACTTTTAATTAGTAATTTATGTTTCCTGTTTACCTCAAGTATTGGTGTAAAAGAGGAGCTCATTTGCCATTGCTACCCTTAAAAATGGGCAAGAGAAGCAAACCTGATTCAGATAAGGCAGATATGTTGATTTTTATACGTAAGTGAGGAAGAAGCTAAAAGGTTTCTCACTTAACATATCCGCACTATGAACAAATGTGTTTTAAAACAACAAAGTGAGATGGATGATGGAAGAGAAAAAATGTCAGAAAACTGCAACAAATAGCAGTTTTACTACTGTTATACTTCCTTAGCAAAGGTGGCGATAAAATTGGAGGGAACTGTGAAGTGCTGTGGATATTTTATTTCTGTGAACGGTTGAAGTAGGATTTTGTTTCTTGCTGCTAAGTAGCACAACCAGGTAGAGGCCAGTTTGGTAAATTTTTCTCCATTAATAAAATTAATTTTTTTGTCTTTAATTGCAATTTATCTGACATTATAAAACAATAGAAGAGCAACAAAAAAGCTTTTTTTTAATTTTTTTTTTTTACTACACTCAGGATATTTTTTGAAAATGTTTTGAATTTTTCCAAGCATGAATGAATATGAACCCAGTTCCAAGTATAATGTAGCTGTGCAGGATCACACTCCCTATTTAATATACAGTAACAACATAACATACTACTGCTTTTTTTTTTATTTTTAAACAATTTTGTACCATTGCTAGCTGTCAAAGCTCATCATCAATCCAGTTAGCAAATTTGCTTCAGGTTGCACAGCTGAGACCCTCAGATCTCTGCTGGCTGCACCTGTCAATCAACGCCTCCTTCAGTCCTCAAACAAATAAAAGGTAAGCTGAGAAGACACAACCAGCAGATTAAAGTTGATGTTGTTCAGGCTCCTGATCATGATGCCTCCTGGGCACTGGTAATTTTTGGTATGGGCCATACGGACAGTTGCCCAGGGTGGCATTAGAAAGAGGGCAACAGATAAAACAAATAACCTGAAAGAGTTTCATGCAGTCAATGGGGAGTCGGCACCCTCTGCTTGATGCGGAGAATATTGAGATTGTAGTTTATGCCACTGAAGAATTTCAGATCAAGTCCTGTATTTTAACTGGTTGGAGGAGGAGCAGGAAAAATTTACATTTACTACCTCCCCTGTTTCTCCTCCCTTTTGGAGAGTACATGTCACTAGAAAGATACTCTGAGGCAGACCCAGAAGACGCTGGAAGGACTACAGATCCCTTGAGCCCTCCTTGGATTCCTGGCTGAAGAGAATCAACAGGGAGAGATTCTCTACTTTTCCTCCCTGGATCTGTTTTCCCCACAACCCTATCTTAAAAAAGCAAAACACAATGGATGGATGATGTTAACTCCTAGAGACGAAGATAGCAGAAACTCTTTAAAATTGCTGAACAAACATCACCAACCCGACCACAAAAGAAATCATTCAGAGCATTCTTGAAAAGAAGAAAGGGCAAATACAAAACCAGAACTACCAGTAAAACAGAAGGGCAAAATAAACAAAACACAAAAAGGGAAATCACGTCAACCATTCCTAACACCAGATCCACTTCGCTTCTCTAGAGAACCTGAACATCCCACCTACAGTATATGCAAAATGGTTTTTCTTTAAGTGTTTAGTTCCTTTCCCCCAGAAAACTCCATAGCCAGACACCGAGGGGACGCTAGTGTCCTCTAAAGATGACACCACAGTTATTGATCACCCGGCAAAACAATGATAAGGTTTCATGTGGGGAGGAAGTCAACAATCTTGCCAGAGTGGTGCACAGAGAATAAACTGCTGGTCAGCGTCAATAAAACCGAGGAGGCGAGCATTGATTTTGGAACAAAGAGTGACAAACGCCTCTAATTGAGCCGATGAAGACTGAGTGAACACGTTTAGGCTCTGGGAATCATTATCACTGTGGCTTTGTCATGGTGATTACATCTTCAGCCTGTGATGAAAAACCTGCACATCAGCTGTTCCTTTAAAGTGGAGCTTTAAGACATCAGGCTTCTGGCTAGTGTGGCTTAAAGAAATTAGTTTTTATGTCATGTCTGATACACAGCGAAAACAGAAAGTCCTCAATTCTTAATTAGGAACTGCCCCAAACTCATAAATTTGAGATTTGAGATTTAAATAAAATTATGCTGCCATAAGAAAATATTGATTTAGGTTAAGTTTTTTTTTTTTTTTTTTTTTTTACACATCTTTTATATTTGGTCAAGCACTGCATATTTGACCTAATTTGTCGCCAAAAATCCAACTTCTACAGCAAAAAAGCAAGAACGTTCACAGTAATCTACCTGCTGGCAGTCCTCATAAACGCATACAAACCTATGTGTGGTAAAGTACAGTCACATTCAATAAATTAGAATATTACTGAAAACTTTATTTTAGTAACTTACTTCACATGAAGATTGTTTTTAAGATGATACTTCAATTCATTATGAAAGGTGTCTGCTAATGGATAATAAAAACGCAGCATTTTAGACATTACATTAGGCCAATAAAAAAAAACCCCAACATTTTAATACACAAATGTGGATTTAATGAAAAGTATGTTTAATACCTGTCAAAAGGTTATTTTCAAATGATATTTTTGAAATATCATATACATGCATATTGAGGGAATGTAGTGTATGACTTGTTTCTCTGTTTTACAATTTAAGAAGAAATTCTGAGCTGAGCAAAGACAATTCTGCATCACATTTCATTTTGCGAGCAGTTTTCCATTTTGTTTAGTGAACATCTGTGAATCTAATTTGATGCAAGGCCTATGCACATTTAATCTTACAGTAATGTCTGATTGCTTTGTTTTCTTCTTCAATTGTTTTAAGTGTTCAAAGGTCTCCCGTTTGTACGGAAGAGTATTAGGGCCACCGAAAAAAAAATATATATATATATATAATTCTGAGATTAAAGTCAGAATTCTGAGATTAAAGTCAGAATTCCAGAATTCTGAGACTTTAATCTTAGAATTCTGACTTCTGACTTTAACGTCAGAATTGTTATTATTATTTTTTCGGTGGCCCTAATCCTCTTCCGTACATTTGTGATAAAGAGTCAAGGAAAAAAAAACTAGGATTTCTGACTGTTTGAAAGAGAATTTAGAAGGAAATACATGAACAAACCTGTCGGGCGTTAAGACCCTGGAGAGCAGCAGGATGCTAACAGGGCGCTAAAAGCTAACTGCTGCCACAAGAATTCATGAACTACTTTACCATTGGCATTTGACTGTTTGACTGAGGTACGTACGTGGAAATTAACATATATAAACCATAATACACGGACATTTAACCAGTAATCACGCAGGCGTTTGTCACTTAGGTCGTAACCGTTAACTCAGTGGTAGCTAACATAAATAATGACAGGCACCAGCTAGCTTAGCTTTAGCCAAATCTGCGAAACATCTATATATAAAAGGCCCGACTGAGTTTACGGTTGGTTATTTAACGGGCTTGCTTAGTGGAGCTTAATGATTTCTCTGCAGGATGAAAGTATATGATGGTCATGATTTCGCTTTTTGTAGTTTTAAGAAGATGGAATCAGTTCAGTAGAACTGGCTTATGAAGCTAACGCAAGATAAGGTAGCTAGCAACTGATTCCAACTAGGACTGATCAATATTGACTTCATCAGTTTCAGCCGATAACTGATCAAAAAATATTTCAGTGTGCAGTCTCTAACTTCTGTCAGGTAGTGCTCTGCTAGCATAGCAATTGAGAAAGGGCGCTTGTGTTGGTATAAATGATTAAAAGTCAGTAAAATATTGACTTTGGGAATTAAGTCACTGTGCTTTGCTACAGTCCTGAGTTAAATTGTTCGTCTTTACTGATAGTTTATGATCATAATAAGTGAAGTGAGACAAATGGGAAATTATTTTTTGTAAAAGTAACCAATGACAGGTTATTTACCTGTTGCAATCGTTGCATTGTTTACATTACACTGACTTTTGTTAATATTGTGCAGTCATTTGTCTGATCTCCCCCATATGAGCTTTATTATTTTAGGAAATAGGCTGCTAAAACAACTAATTCCACTAGTAGCAGTACAGCTCCTAAAATATTTCTGTCTGTATTGTTTTAGGTACATTTTCCGGAAACCATAAACATGCAGAAAAGAATCAGATGTGTTACATCAATTATCTTATTATTGTTTTTAGCTGGCTGTGGTTGAACTTATGCGTATCTCAGAAACATTATGACAAATGTGTAAGGGGATTGAAACAGTCAGTGGTGTTAGTATCAGGTGTAAAATAACAAGACATTGCACATTTGCAGAGACTTGTTTTAGGGATTCTTTGCAACTTTTAGAGTGTTGGTATTCCTCTGTTGTGATGCTATTGTGTTGAGTTATGAAATAAATCTTCTTCTCATGCCTTTGGTCATCCATGTTTCTGATCCTGTGGGAGAGGCCAGGAAAAGCGATGCTTAAATGGTGATTTCTTCCAGCCACTATTTGTCACTTGGCAGCATAGTCAGTGACATAAATCCCATATAAAATGTTTCCTGCAATAATTTCTGTATATTGAGAACTAGTCAGAAACAAGTAGAGTACACTATTAAGAGCTAACGAGATTGAATGACTTGATCAAGATACAGAGATCCAAAATAATTTACAGCCTCTACCTGCTGCCCGAAGAATCATTTTTGACATATAAAAAAGCTACTGCTAGCACATTTTAATTATATATTCCAATTTAAGCATTTGTTAATGATGGCTTGTTTTTGTATGCCACCTGTTTGCATGCTAACTCCGTTTCCGCTCTCCTTGCAGACTTAGTCATGTCTCAAGTTGAGAAGAAAGCAGGGCTGCTGAGGAGGACGTCGTCCTCTAAAAAACCTTTGAAAGAGAAGGTGGTTCTGATGTACGATGAGATTTTTGCTGTGAGTGCTGCGGCGGGTGGTAAGAAGTGGTGGATGTTTTCAGAAAGGAGTAAATGTTCCAGTGCTGACAACTGCGTCCTTTCTTTGCCTTTTTAGAAAGAAGACCCGGCTAAAAATAACCCTCGCTTCTGGGACGAGCTGTTTCTCATGAAGGTAGAGAAAACGGACTCCAATGGAAATGTCTGCAGACATGATTGGACATTTGTCATCTGACTTGGTTAGCGTGATCGTGATGTGGACTGAAAATAGTAGTTTTGAGAAAAAACTGCTGTCAGAAGCGGCTGCAATGACTCACAGGCAAAGACATTTTCAAAAATCTGTTCCCGTGTTCAAGCTAAAAGAGGAAGTGCTGATTCACTCAAATCAGATTGAATTGCAGCATGACTGTGTATCAATCTGCCAGGTGGTGACATTTGCATAATTTGCCCAAAAACTCAGTTTTACTGTATTTAAAACAGATTAAGTGACTTTTTTAAAAAAAATTTTAAGGATTTTATTGTGAAATTATTTTTTGCCCCAGTTTGCTATGTTCTTTGTTTTCAGGTGAACTTGGAGTACCTGGAGTCCAAATTGGAGAGTGTAAATGGGGAGGAAGTGCAACGTATCCAAGACAACATCAACTCCCTGTTTCACCACTGCGTCCAGGCTCTAGGAGAGGAGCACCAGATCAAAGTAGTCAACGCCCTGCAGGTAACTGCAGGATGTCCATGCATCCTTAAAAAGTCTTGAATTCATGTATCTAAAATCATGAACTGTCTTGAGTTCATTAAAAAAATGGCCTTAACTGTATTAATCAGAGGTCATAAATGTTGTCGTGGCAGGGCTACTATCTTGTGGGACTTTTCCATCAAATCTGTACTTACGCAAAAGCAGCTACTAACACATTCTTGCAATCTGTTTTTTATTTTGTGTCTGTCATGGATAGGTGGAATTTTATTATCAGTTCCCTGCAGGATGTTTGTTTTCATCTTTGACTCACATCTGTTCCCCATCCATATGGGGTGAGCCTATCTTGTGCAAAAAAATCATAAACTTTTAAGCTTGGTCTTTGGGCCGTAGACTGTGAGAAACACAAAGAGCCAGAAATGTCATTGTTTTTGCTGCACTTGATTGTAATACAGCAGAATCCCCCAACCGTTCCCTTTGTTTATTGCATTTTTTTTTTCTGTCTTAAATGTCATTCACGGTGGCATTAAACAGGTCTTAAAGTATCTTAAATTTGACTCTCTGAAACCTGCAGATACCCTGAACTCATGCAGGGATGCTTGCGATGATCAAATCCGAATGTTGATTAGGCAGTAGATTAATTGCTTTAAGTATTTTTTTTAAATATATGAACACTTGCATTGCAAAGAGAAAGTGTAAATACAACAAAATATATAAAAAGTGCTGTAAAATACGAAAGAAGCCTATTTCTAGAACATCCAGTACTATAAAAAAATTTTGCTTTAATGGATAAAACAGCTTAATCCAGTCAGAGTATCCTTTCCAATTTATATATTCAGGAAGGTTTTCACATCTTGCAGCAATCTCTGATCTCTGCTTATCTTGCCAGACGCTCTGTGCACTTTTCCGAGGGGTTCATCAGAAGAACAAGTCTGCATCCGGCTTCGACATTATTAACATGCTCATGGGCTTTGACAAGGCGGAGCAGAGGATGAAGGTGTGTGATAAATCACCTTTAAAAAGAGAAGCCATCTGTGCAATAAGAAAAGTGCATGGGGATTTAAAAAATAAAACAGCTGAAGCTGTTATGTTTGAGTTGATTCAGGTAGTTTGTGTCTCTTTCAGGACCTGATGGAGAGATTGGACAGCCTACTTTGTGGTGACAGCTCAGAGAGCCTCAAGAGCCTTTGCCTAAAATTGTTACTGTGTTTGGTGACGGTGAGAAGAATAGATATAATGTACAAAAAAAAAGCAACAAAAAAACATAAATTTTACTGTAATGTGCTTAAATATTTGCTTCTCATTCTGTCTAAACATGACTCATAAATGTGGAAAAATTATATTTCCAGGTAACGGATAATATAAGCCAGAACACAATTCTGGAATATGTGATGATCAACAGTATTTTTGAAGCTATTCTACAAGTAAGTGTTTTTCTTATATAGTGATATTTGATATGTTGTTTGTAAAACAGTTTGTGCCCTTTTGTTAAGTGATGCTTTAACTTCTTCTTATCGTCTCAGATTCTGTCAGATCCGTCCAGCAGAGGGCAGCATGGGTATGACGCCGTGGTTCTGCTGGCGCTTCTGGTCAACTACAGAAAATACGAGGTGAACATAACATTTCATGCGTGCTGTAGTGTTCAATATGCAGAACAAGAACAACATCTGATGCCCACAATGCTCATAAAAGCCCAACTAAAAAATTTAATTCAATAAATACAGATTTAATGGAAAATTATATGGACGATAAGAGCATCAGAGTTTCTTTTTAATTTAAAATTAATTTTAAAAAAAATTAACCAGCTATTTTTGTTTCAAAAGATCCTAAAAGCAAATTATTCTTTGTCATTAAATGTATGAATCCTTTTTGCCCAGAGGATTATTATTCACAAAGACTCTTTCAAGATAATTAGATGATATGAATTAGGACAACATTTAATTTCCCTTTGGGAAAAATAAAGTATTTATGAATTTGAATTGAATTGAATTAATTAAGCTATACCACGGTTTTAAAAATAGTGATTTCTAAGCCACTGAAGATCATGTAGCTTCTTTGGTTTAAAGTTATTGTAATGCAAACAGAAAAACTTTTGTGATTGGAATTTTCTGGCATGATCTAATTGCTTTAATTTAAAAAAGAACAACAAGTATACGCCCTGCTGCCAGCTCTATTAGTCTCATAGCCAATTCAAGCAATTCATGGTTTTGAATTGGCATTAGGTTAATAATCTTAGAACTTTATAAACCTCACCCCTCAAAATGCCACTGAATTTGTTTAAGCACTGCACAAATGATATAGCAGTGACGGTATAGCACTGTTACATGTAATTCTATGCCACACTATGCAGATGTTCTGTCTGCACTTATGAAGATACACTCACTTTGACACTGTAGCACATTGCCCAATGGAAAGGTAATGCAAATAGCAACATACGATACATATACTTAATGTAGAGGATATGACTTTTTAAAAGATTCCTTATTTCTTCAGGTCTGCTGTTTTTGATACTCCAAGTGTAATATCGGCCTAAGTGTAATATCTGTGTTTTTCTCTGATTGCTTTTCGTTCTTCAGTCTGTGAATCCGTACATTGTGAAACTCTCCATTGTGGACGATGAGCCGACGCTCGATGTAAGTATGCTGTTGCTCGCTGTCTCTTCATTAAAGAACAATGGTGAGAAGCAGATCTGGTGCAGCAGGCGACCTTTTCGTCCAGTAGATTGTCAAATGTATCATCTCTGAACGGCTCATTGTGTTATTCCCAGGGCATGGGCGTGGTCCTTCATCAAGCTCTGACAGAATATAACAGGTGAGGTCTTTACGTTTCTTTACATGACTCAAACTGGTTTGTAATAGCTGTGTGTGTGTGTATGTGTGTGTGTGTGCGTGCGCGCGCACGTGTGCGTGTGTGTGATCAGGCTGCTGGTGTCATCAATGTTTCTATTTCTGCTCTGACGAAGGACAAAAACAATACAAGTTATTTATATCTGGCAGTTTGCTCTGGTGGTCTGTGATGTTTTTTCCAGATGAGGGGGAATTAAAATGCTGTTTGTGAAGAAGGTTTGGTCCGCCTGCTTTCAAAGACAGACGCATCAGAGTGATGGATGGTGGCTTTATGGAGCTGCTTGTTTTGCAGCCCATAGATAATATGTTGGAGTATTTTCTGTGGATGTGTCTTATTGTAAACATCGATCTCTGTTTGTGCTGTTATGTGGCTTAATCCTTTTTGTTTACAGATGTATAATTTCCCTTTTTTTTTTTTTTTTTTGTTTTTTTTTTTTTGTTTACGTTTTAGACAGTACAAAGATAAAGAGGAAGAGAACCAGGGTGGGTTCTTCTCAACTCTCACAAGTATGGTAGGTTCCACTTTTATCTCATGGTTTTAAAATAAACCATTTTTTTAAATGCCTAGTTTGCTTATGCTGTTATCTTTTTCTCCTCAGGTGGGCAGCATGTTTATAGCAGACATTGATGAGAAACTATCTGTACAGTAAGTTCAGTGTTTAGTATGAGGCACCATGTTTGCTCTCATTGTTAATCTTATTGCTGCTTAAAAATAACCATAGAAATGAACAAATATGCAGTTATGAAATACATGGATTTTAATTGATTTTTGTCTGCTTTTTTATTATTATTATTGTTATTATTATTTTCCTTAAAGAAATTAAAAATGACAGAAAATAACTTTACAAAAAATGCTTTTATTTCATTCATTCCTTCTGTGAATTAACCCTAATTCAAAGTCAAAATAAATAGAAGCTGTAAAAAACACTCGTCAAACAAGATGGTTGTTCTTGGGTGTCTGAACTACGGAGTCCACTAGTGGGAAAAAATATCCAGATAATTAAATGTGATTAATCGATAAAATTAATTTAACCTTAATGGAGTCTTAACTTCTGTTTTAGCTAGAATTATCTAAGGAAAAAAAAAGCCTCGTTTTCATTTAACAATTAATTGTGTTCATTTTGAAACATTTCCCTTTCCAACTTTGAGGACAAACGAGGCTATTCTGCTGGCACTTTATGAGGCGGTCCACCTGAACAGAAACTTCATCACAGTTCTGGCACAGGTAAAGTAACATTTTCGCATTAATTCTTGCTACTTTGGGAGTGGAAGGAGGACATGAGTAGTAAATAATTTTAAAGGTTTTGAGCTCCCTATTGATCACAGCAATTCCTCTTTCTCCAGTGTTTCTGATCTGGCTTTAACCGTTGCTGCCTTTCACATTAGGGAATCTTTGTGTATCTGGTCTCTCAACAGAGCCATCCTGAGATCGACATCACAGTCACACCCACCACTCCAACAACACCAACAACACCAACAACACCACTCGGCACGACACCACCTTCCCTAGATGGTAAAGACTCACTTTTATGTACACGAGCTGTGACAATGTTTCTGTTTTGAGAGGTGGAACCATTGCATTTAAAAAGTGCTTATCCTGCATAAAATGCTGAAAAGTACCCCAAAATTATCTTAAACGTTTTTCTTCTTACTTAAAACTGCAGCAGCATGCACATGAAAGTGATTGACAGCGCTAAGACCCGCCTCCTGGCTCTGATTGGTTGTTTCTGACATTGTGTTGTGTTTCTGTAGATGGCAGTAGGAGAATAGGAAGGACACAGAGGAGCTAATATTTTTAATAGATTAGTTGTCTCATTTTATACTGTCGGGACAGTTAACAAATATGTAAAAAAAAAAACATTTTTATATTACCTACTGCAGCTTTAATTTTTTTTTCTTTAAAAGGAGTGATGAAATCTGTGTATATGATAAAGTTAACTTTTTTTAAGTGCAGAAGTGCCTGTCTGTTCACTTCTATTCAACATTTTTATTACATCTTAAAGAGTCGATGAGTAGACTCACACCAAGTACACCTAAAACCTTTCACACCGTCAAAATGAAATGCCTACATACTGTACAGGTAGAAGTTCATTATGCAACAAAAATTCTGAAGTAAAAAGCACATAATTACATTGCATAATTCATTTTTTCCAAAAAATAATACATTGCTGTCACTCCAGGTTTAATGGAAGCCGTTTCTTGTCACTAGCATGTTCAAAAGCAGGTCATTTCTGACACACATTTTCCTCTTACTGTTAAAAGCTGTTCCTTTCTCTGNCTGTATAAAATATTTACGTTCAGCTTCAAACACAGATGTGCGTGCCACACGCAGACCGTCTTCATGCCATTTCATGGAAGCTTCCAGTTAAACCAGACTCAGCCAGGCACATGCGTGTTTGTAATCACGTGTCCTGAAAAAGCCCAGACTTCTTTGTTGTACTTCTGGACCTGCAGTAGGCTAAGAACGAGTGTTTGGTTGGGAACTGTAGATCCCTGTCTGGACCCAGTGGTGTAATAAAGCTGCAGTAACTAGATAAACAAGTTTAGTTCTTTTCTCAGAAAAACCTCCTTCCTATTGGCTGCACATATTTCCTTTTTCGCTTATTTATGTTAAACTGAAGTTTAATTTTCTGCTCATTGCGCAGTGATGAATAACCCGGAGCTGCCCTTGGATCCCAACCTGCAGACCAGCAACCTTCTCATTACCTTCCTCAAGTATGCCTCTATCGTAATGCAGGATACTAAAGGTAAACAGAGAACCTGCCGACATTCTTTTTTCTTTGCCTCAAGTCATTCTTCATTCTCCTGTTCGATTATCTACACTGTCTCTTTCTTTTAAATAGTCATACTGTGTTTAATTGTTGCAGACAGGAGAGGCAGATA
This sequence comes from Alfaro cultratus, assembly GCA_903066825.1. Taxonomy (NCBI): domain Eukaryota; kingdom Metazoa; phylum Chordata; class Actinopteri; order Cyprinodontiformes; family Poeciliidae; genus Alfaro; species Alfaro cultratus. Next base: position 26,248 of record CAEFZX010019037.1, on the reverse strand, counting down.
ATAAGCCTTTCAGAGTGATTCACTTCCAGCTCTGGTTCAGAGCCAGAACCCATCTTAGATCCAGTCCTTTTATAGAACAGAAATAGAAATAATAGACTTTATTGTACCACAGTGAGCGAAATTCAGGTATAAACAGCAGGAACAAAATATGTGGGTTCACACGAAAGATCAAACAGTGTTACGTTTTTCTAAATATTGAGTTTTTTAAATCCCTTTTTGTCAAAGACAATCAGTGCATTAACTCATCTGATTGGTTGAAAACCAAGAGTGGCTTACATCAGGTGTTGGAGGCTCGATTACTGAGGATGATCTGGCCAGTTTAAACAAGCCAATAATCGTGTTCGTTTTTAAAACACAGTGAGCCCTGCAGAGTCCGACCTGCAAGAGAGGAAGGAGAAACTTCCACCTGAGCTCAGAGATGTCATGTATTTTAAAAAAATTATTGTATGCAAATTTATATCAGTCATTACTACTGATAGTTTTGTACAAAATTGCAACAGTGTTATTACAAGATGAAAGTCACATTTCACGTCTCCCTTATGATTATCTGCTGTAAGTAATGTTATAATTATTAGCAGTAGTAGCAGTACTAATAGAAATATTTGGATTAATAATGTACATAATAATATTGCAGTAGTAGTAGTACATGTACATCAGAATATCCTGAATAACTTCAATATGTCCTGGCACTTATTTGAAAAGATGAAGCTTATATACTGTATAGACTCATAACAAACAGTGAAATATTTCAACCCTTTAAATATAATACTCTGAGTATGCCGTACAGATAATGAAAACCCCACATTCAGCCTTTAAGATATTAGAATATTACATAAAATCAGGAAAAAAAAAGATATTTTAAACTGAAATGTCAAACTTGCTGAAAAGTATATTTTCATTTCAGTTCAGTCAAAGCTCGGGTTGCATCACTCAATGTGGCGCAGCACAAAATGAGGTAGAGATAAAATTCCCATCTATCAGTCTGCAAGCAGTTGACAGGAAGCAGACAAACCCGGTTGTTCTGAGAAGCACAAACATCTGGAGAAAAATGAACAAACCAGGCAGCTTTAACTTCCTTTTGAATGTGATGATGACAAAATCATCCTCAAACACACAGTATTGTAATAAAGAAAAAAAAAGAAGCTATATTTAAAAGTGTTTGTGCTTCTGTGGCAAAAATATCCCTGAGAATGCTCTAACAGATCAGTCTAAGGTCATGATAGACAGAAAGGATTAAGGCATGCCAGCAGTGTCTGAATCAAAGTTGTCTCAAAATCATTTTTGTCATTAAGAGGCGTTTGTGTATTTACAGATGAGCATCGACTCAACAGCGCCAGACTGTGCCTGATCATCCTCACGTGCATCGCTGAGGTGGGAGCTTCCCCTCTGCTGTAAGCTTTACATCAGTCCGTATTCTCCAAACGTCTGAACGCTTCTGTGTTTGTCTGGTTTCACCACAGGACCAGTACGCCGATGCCTTTCTTCATGACGACAATATAAACTTCAGAGTCAGCCTCCACAGGATGGTAAGTTTGTGGTGCGCAACTGCTTTACTCCGCTTCTGCTCGTTTGAGTCGTTTTTATGTAACGTTAAGATTTAAAATCAACTTTTCAGTGCTGTTGTGTAGGTTTTATGTTAGAGTGTGTGAATCTGCAAAGAAAAAGCATTTAAAGTGATTTTATTTTATTTTTTTCAGCCGATGAGACACCGGAAGAAAGCGGCGGGTAAAAACATCCCTTCACGTCCGCTGGTTTGTGCTGTTCTAGGTAAACATTATTCAACCGTAATCTCCCATCTAATTTGAAAATAACGTTTTAATAATTTAAAACATATATATCTTGATGTAATATATGTATTACTACAGATTCAAGAAAATAAAGAAAATAGATTTTTTCCCAACTCAATGATTTTTGATGCCTTGCAGTCTTCAGTATCAGTCCACCAACCAAACTGATGTTGAACTGACTCCTTCCTCTAATGTAGAGGCATACCTCCTGTCACTTTTTATCTTTTATTAAAATTTTTTTTGTAAGTGATGTGCAACATTTTCTATTACGCCCTCCTCTTTTTGAGTAGTGCTAGATATTTGAGAGGTTTTAATATTCTGCTGCTGGGCTTTTGTTAGCTTTTATGCCACACATTGTATTGTGTAGTCATTATGGTTTAGCTTTATTTCTCATTATCTACCTTTTTCATACAGGTCTACAATTTCCTTTAAAAGAACTGTTTTTATTTTACTCTTTTTACTAAACTAAACTCAAACTTGTTGCTTTTGAGGTTAGGCTAAGTTATTTCTTTCTAACAGTCTTGATTTTTTCCCCCTGCTCTCTGGACTCTTGCATGTAGATCTTATGGTGGAGTTTATCGTCACTCATATGATGAAGGATTTCCCTATGGATCTATACTTGTAAGCACACATTCAAAAACAAGGATATTGTTGTGGTTATTAATATGTTTTCTTGACAACAAGTTTTAAATCATGATTTTCTTTTGAAGGCGCTGTGTTCAAGTCATTCACAAACTGCTGTGTTACCAGAAGAAATGCAGAATCAGACTACACTACACCTGGAGAGAGCTTTGGTCAGGTAAAGTTATCTCCCTTTACTTTTAGCTGTGTGTTATTGTGTGTTTTGTTTGGTTGAAATAAAGCTGCATCTGCTCGTACAGTGTTGTTGTCAGGGTTATTGTTTAGCACAGTGTTGAGGTGCATCAGAAAAAAATTGATTTATGAGATTTTGACAGGCTGGTCAATGAGACTGATCAGGCTCTAAACTGGCTGATCATATTGAATCATATTGCATTTTTGAACGGAATAATTGTTACAAACAAGTGTTGCAAAAAAATTGAAATTGTACATCTACAATTTTTAGTTCAAAGTGACTTAAAGAAGCATTGTCATTTTTCATTCAAGGTGATTATTACACAAACACACACAGTGTACTGAACCACAATATTATGACATTATTGAGACTTTAGTGATTGAACCACATAGATATATTTATTATGCTGCCTCTGAACTTTGAGTAATTCTTTTTTGGGCAGAAAAAGCCCATTTTCTTCTTAACTCGATGCGATTGTTGTTTTGAAGACGTATTGCATCATTGAGGTTGGACAATGATTCTCTGAAGAGAGATCCATCCATCCTGGAGGCCTTACTTTTAGCTGGGTCAACACACAATAGGGTAACATTTCAGCTTTGTAATGGCTTCATCACGTCTCATTGGAATACAGATTTCTCTAATCAGACCAATAATCACATTAATTCCCCGAGTAACACAGGCTCACCCCTCTCGCTAGCGATAACGGCTTAACAGAAAATAAACCCGGAGACGAAAAATAGCCAAATTAAAACACCCGATGCTTTTATCTTCCTTCTGTGTGCTGTTGTGTGAGCTTTCGTCGCCGTTTGTTCTGAGCAGGCGCTTGTTTTAGGTGGCATGATGGGATTTGTTTTCCTCTGTAAAAGCTTGCAGACATCCTTGATTTGGTGTTGAAAAGTTCCTCACCCCCCCTCCTGAGTTTCATTATCCTCCTTAATGAAGATGCCCAGTGAGAGGCTGCTGCTATCTGCCTCTGCTGGGAGATAATACACCTCATTATTTCTTTAATGCTAGCATGTCTTTCTCTCTACACAGCTCTCATCAACCTGCTGAAGTTCCTGCTGTCAAATGAAACCACACTACTGGCCAAGCACAACATCTTTCACCTGGCCTTGCTGGTGAGAAATGCGGACACACACGAAAAGTGGTGATGGGAGATTTATGGACCAGCCAGTTCTTGTTGCGTTAATGTTGAAGTTTGCTGTATTCAGGTGTGGGGCACCACTAGCTACAAAAGTTGGTTGCACTAACCCCAAAAGCGCTAATAATAATCATTAGTTATGCTATACCAACACGGTCCTTTGCAGTAGCTGACACTAAAAACTTAAATTCAAACCATATAAATATTATAACCCTCAAGGATCAGTTTAATTTTGACATAATTTACGTCTTTTATAATTCCCTTAAATGTGTTTATGACAATATCTTGTTCTCTTGTGTCCGAGTTTTATTTTACTCCTGTGTGTTTCTTTTATTAAATAAAGTTATTGGGGCAAAAAGAGAAAGGAAACAGAACTGCTATGTAAACAGTCTTCACCCATTTCAAAATAAGAGCATGAATATAAATGTCTAACTACTTGAATTCTTGAGTCGATAAGCAAAACTTCAACACAGATGTCAAACTGTTAGCGCTTTAGAATTTATCCAGAAAGATGAATTCAGGAGACGCTAGATGTGCTGAACGTTAGCAAAAGCGCTAAACAAATAATTTGTTCTGTTGCTGGTGCATTAGTGGGAGATTGCCCACCGCTGTTATGGTGACATGTGAAGAACAAGATGGTTCTTCAGTATAAGTTTAGTTTTTCTTACAAATCCTAATTTTGCGTGCTTCATATGTGATTTTCCTGAATCTTGTCTCCTTTTCTAGGTGGTAAACTTGTTCAACATGTTCATAACCTACGGAGACACATTCCTGCCCACATCCAACAGCTACGACGAACTGTATTACGAAATTGTCCGAATGCACCAGGTCTTTGACAACCTCTACTGTATGGGTACGCTTGAAAACCTTTTCATAAACCGTGGAGCGGCGCAGAATCACAGGACCTCTCTAGCTACCTAGCACCAGTTTAGCCCTGGAAACATGCTTCAGTGTCTCTTTCGAAAAATCTGTGACGTGAATTATGGGTTAATTTACAGAAAAGGGAGGAAGCTATCAGATCATGTCTTTTTTTCGCCTCTTCCCTCCAGTTTTGAGAGTATCCACCAACACAGGACAGTGGAAGGAGGCAGCCAGCAAAGTCACGCACGCCCTCGTCAACATTCGGTAAGGATGCTCACCCACTTGAGTGAATGAACACTGTGGATCACCCTGAACACAGCGCTCCCACAGGACAGCGTCGAGCTTTAGGAATGCTTTTCTTCAGCAGGAACAGGGAAGCTGGTTAGGGTTGAAGGAACAACCGATGAAGGTAAGTATTTTGCAGCCCTGGAAGCAAACCTGCAACAGCTTTTGGTTTATGATCCAAGGCCGATCCGAGCCTGACCCAAAATTCAGACGGGATCGGGCCAAAATTACTGGCTTAATGTTCGGGACGGGCTCGGGTTTCTATGGATCGTTTAATAAACCTAGAGTACACACAGGAAGGAGAAAACTGAACGAGTCTGTACAAAATTATGTTAGAGGAGTCGATAGTTTACTGTGTTGAGGAACGTAAGGAAATAAGATACAGATCTTCATTAGCGCCGTGCACAGTACAGTAAATAGGCATGCAGCTCCGCTCCCATCAGTCACAGATCCCAAATGATTTGCACTTGACTCACCCTACAACAAAAGAACAAAATCTAAAAATGGAAAAAGTTACACAGCTTATTCAAATAATGGTATAAAAACGAAAGCAGTAAAACCTTCATTAAAATAATGTCAAGTTTACTTGAGGCTTGGATCGGACTACATCTTCAATATATTTTTTTTATCTCATATTTTAGATAGTCCAGAACTAAACCCAATTTATAATCTGTCAGGAAAACAGAAGCTCACTGAGGCTCTCCAGCCAAGTTGACCCAACTCCAGCCGATTTGTGAAGATGAGCAGAGGTGGTAGAGACAAACGCTGAAACAGTGCAGCTGTGACTATATCTGCATCTTTTTCCTTCCTCCTACAACAATGCACTAGTTTGAGAGGGTTTATTGTTTTAAAACTAAATAAAGTACCTGTAAGTTTGAGCTTGTGACGTGACAAAATGGTAAGAAGTTGAACTGGCATGAGTAGTTTTGCTTTTTCAGAGAATGACGAGTTGATTTAAATCCTTCGACCCAGAACCTGAAAAGACTATTTGACAAAATAAAAGAATGAAAGCAGAGGAGGTTATAAAGAGTTCAGTTAGACGACCAAATGAACTCAAATGAAGGAACTGATTCAATTTTGCCTCCATTAGTTCTCTCCTCTGTCGTCTCTTTGTGCTCACAGAAGAATTACAGTGATAGAAAAATCTCTCCAGTTCTGTCACGCTAATATATTTGATATATTATGCACTCCAGACAAACACAGAATAAGCCATTTAATCTCCCAGCTATGCTTATTGAGTCAACTTGTATTTGAGCTACTAAGCAGTTTATTCTTCAGACTGAGAGCTAATGCTGAAGAGCAATGTCTCCGAATTTACATTTGTGATTCTCTGTTGACTCGCTCAGGCTCAGAGACAGTAAGGAATGCCAGGAGTGAGTTATGAAGTCACCAGACTGACTACTGCTGCTGCTGGTTTTTACCACTCAACTGGTTCAGTTTGCGTCTGAACTGGTTTAATAAGCGAGCTTTAGGTGCAAAGGTCAGTTTGGAGAATCGCTGTTTATAGAAGTTTCATCACTCTGACTGTAGATCTGCTCAGTAGGAACAAAAACAAGTAGAAATCTTTAAGGGGGCAAAAACTCACAGCGTTGTGAATGTTCTCAAATTAAGATTGGTTTTTGTTTTCATAATATTTTGTGTTAAATTATGCTACCGTGCTAGAAAATGTCCTTATTTTTAGGCTTTTTACGCATACTTACAAAGGCTGTCATTGATTACGAAGCAATCTAACTTCCTAATGTGTGTATATTTGACCTTGAGAAGTCCTCTAGCCTTCTTACTTCATTTCCTCTCTTGTCTCTGATGGACACATTTGCTGTTTAGAGCAGATTCTCTAGTGTCTCTGATGAATTGAGTTCTTTGTAATGCAGTTTATCCTCTTATGTTAACGCTTTGGGAGGTTGCTTATGGCAATCCTCTTCAGATGAAGTGATAAAGTCGTACCTTCAGTAGTCCGGTATGATGGATTCCAGTCAGATTTCTGTTTGCGTTAATCTGAAGCAGATGTGTCTTCTGCTTCTCGTTCACCTGCCGTTTGTCCCCTAGATTTTAGAGCCAGATTTACTTGGCTCTAAAATTGGTTTCCATGCCAACAGATTATTGGGGTTCCTGCTGGGTTTCCTGTTTGAAGTTTGGTACAATTTTCCATTAATTAGCCCAGATCAGTGATTGGATATGTTAACGTTCCTCATTCTCAAGGAAAACTGAAAATTCCAGTTTTTCACATTTGTAAATGAATATTAGTGAAATATTCTTCTATATGTCATATGACATATTTGGAAATGTTATGCCAAATTATTACATTGTTTACTTTAAGTATTCCAGATGTATTGTATAGTTCTTAAAGGAAAGTCGGGATCAGCAAGTCAGACCTCAAGTAAAATGTTTGCCTCCCACCTTCTCCCCACTGCTCAAAACATCAACAAAATTGGCAGCGAGTTCCCATAAAGGAGACATTTAACATATTCTGTCTTCAACTTTTCAGCAAGCCTCTTTTTGTTTTTTGTTTTTTTGTCTTTCAGTGCCATCATCAACCATTTTAATCCCAAGATTGAGTCGTACGCCGCAGTGAACCACATCTCCCAGCTGTCAGAGGAACAGGTAAACAAAAAAACGCTTCAATTCTTTTAACTCTGAATACGAGTTTGCTCTGCAACATCCTTGGATTATTTGGGTTTCGACGTGTCTGAAATCTGACCAAGTGATCCCCAATCTATGAGATTAAATAAACTAAAAACACAGGAAACATTGGTAATAGTATGTAATTGAGATTCTCTGCATTTTATTGAAAAAAAATAAAGTCTACAGATTCAGAATTAGCAACAGTTGGGTGCCAGAAATACACAATTCAAACTCCGTTTGTGATGATGTTGAGACATCTATCACAGGGCATTTCTTACTGTGCTTTTAAGGCAAATATAGAAATAAGATTTAATACGTTTAAAACATCTCTTCCCACACTTCTTGTAAATAGTTACATTTCACATCGTCCCTCTGGCTTTGAGATTCACTAAAAGTGAGAAAAAAGTAATTAAAAAGACGCAGCTGGACAACTTCTCAGCCACTAATGTGTTTCTTAATTACTGTTTGAAGAGTATAAGAAGGCGGCGTGTTTTATTTGGGCCCGACTGCAGACATTTATCATTAATGCGAAAACTGTTCGGATGGGAAGCGCCGCCTGGAGACTTCCTTTTTATTCCCACCTGATAGGAGAGTAATGGATTTGGTCATTATGTGCTCTAATTACCTCTGTGCTTTTATCTGCTGGATTTATTCACAACAATGGGGAAAACAGCAGAACTTGTCCTGGGCTTGAGTTTGCAAACGTTTTTGTTTCTCCACATCACATTCATCCCCGCTAATGCATAACTTATCAAACCTTTTACATTAGTTTATTTTTGAGGTGTTGCAAAAATAATTTATGAATTGTATTGCATTTTTTTTCTAAAGCCCCTTCTGTCTCAGTTAAGGTCAGAGTTCATGATCCAACAATAACCAAAAGACTGATAAAGAATACTAAATCTTACCAAGTATTTTTGGTCTATTTTCTAGTGAAAATATCTTAATGCACTTGACATAAGATAACAGTAACTTACAAGTAACTTTTCAGCAACATATAAGAGCTTTGTTTAAGTCAATAATTCCTTAATATTGATTTTTTTTTTTTTATCAATATTTTCCGGATTATTTCACATATAACAAGACATTTTTCCATGTTGCAAGTGAAATAATCTGTCAGTGGAACTGCGACTTTTTCACCAATTTTAAAGAACTATTTAATTAAAACAAGCTGAAAACTGACTTCTAATGCATTTTTTCTTATTTCAAGTGTGCTAAGACATTTGCATTAACAATAGGTCAAAACTACTTAATGGTGAGGTTTTGGGTTTTTTGCAGTGATCAAATGTGTCACTGGATGACAAAACAAAGTTAAGCTTTTGGAGTGGCCTAGTCAAATTCTGGGCTTAAATCTGCTGAATCAAAATGGTGCTCTATCTAAAGAAAAGTGGAGCAGATTTCAATCCACAGCGATGGAAAACAATCATTACCGGATATGCAAGCTTCTCGAACTTGTCTACGATTAAAATTGATCTGAAACATTTCATGAAATCTGTGAGGGGAGTAAATACTTTTTCACTGCACTGGATGAATATATGCTCCTCACTATCTGCATGTTTTCATTGAATCCAACCAGAAACACATTAAACATCTATGACTCTTGTTTCTATCATCAGTTGTAGTGGTCCAATATAGCGCGATATGTTTTCTGAATACATTCAACATATGTTTACTATTTGATTTAATGGATTTTATCTGAAGATATTTTAAAAAAAAAAAATACATTGTAGCATTAGATGTAATACATCTTTTGGGCTTTTATGTTATATTTACTGTAACAAAAACAAAAGAAAACCAGGAAAATCTAATGAAATATTGATGAAAGCCTCCAACCTAATGAAACCCCAGCTGCGCTTTTAGCAGCCGGTTACAGCATGCAGTACTGTAGATGAATTTAGAAACTCAAAGAGGGGCCAAAGGGGGTTAAAACCCTGTCCAAACCTCCTGACTAAGCTTTTTGCTTTATGCTGACCCTTGTGTCAGCACTCAGGTTTTACTGAACAATGGTGAACACTGGTGCAAAATTTTAAAAAGGGTCATGAATGAAAATTGATCTCAGTTTGATCCTTTAAGCCACACAATGTCCCTGACTGCACATATAAAAGGATGGTCAGTTAAAACGATAAAAAATATCTAGTTCAGGAAGTGCAGTAAGGTGGAAAATGTGGAAAGTGGTAAATAAATGAATAATGACTGATTGTGAAGAGCCCAGAAATACAGCATTAAATCAGAAAATGCAACACAATGAAATGAATAAAGGTTTCTAAACGCATTTCTTACGACCTCTTTCCGTTTACACTTTGTTCAGCTGGTAGGGAGATAGACAACATATTGGTAAATCTTTATTTTCGATAGCAGCAGTCAGATATCGACCAACATTTTTCTATCTATGCATCTCTAGTTCCTATCATTTCAGTTTTAAAGGATCCTTTCTTGATTTGGCTTTTGCAGTTCTCATCTGTTGCTAGGAGCTGCAGCATCCACAAAGCTTCCTCAGATATTTCATTTTTCCCCAGAATGAAATGTAGGGTGACCTTCTGCACGGTTTTTTTAGTAATGTGATGAAAGAACAGCTCCTTTGGACCATGTGGCATTTGTTTAGAAATTAAAAACAATAAAGGGAAAACTAGAGTTAACCGATTCGTACGATTTACTGAACAAAATAGTCGGAGAAAGTACTTAAACAATGTACTTAAGTAAAAGTACAAATAAACAGACAAAAATGTACTCTTGTAAAAGTGAAAGTACCACATTAACATTTGTACTTAAGTAAAAGTTAAAAAGTACTGGCTTTTAAAAATACTTAAGTATTAAAAGTAAAAGTACTTGCTGAATGTAATACCTAATCGTTTTGTTTGTTTTTTAATAAAATGAAGCAAACTTTGAATTTCCAGGCCTCTGATTCAATGGCCTTACAATTGTGGAAGATGGATGATCCCTGTAAGCACAGAGCGCTAAAACACAAACACTGAACTCACATCACACAAGATCAAATGACTTCACTTAATTATTATTTATTCATGAATTCAAACAGAAATAAAACCTGGCGATTATAGTTTCTTTTTCTTGCTTAGCTTTCCATTTTCCTTTCTTCAGTTTGTCCCCATTAGAGGTTGGAGGTCAAACTTTGCTGTACAAATTTTGATGTTTTTTTTTTTTTTTGCACACGTGAGGCAGCGGGGCTGTGACAAAAGAGCAGGCGGAATAAGGAGTAGAAGATGTGTGGCCATGAATATTTTAACGGCGCACTTCCAGAGAGTCTGAAAGAGAAACAGCAAGCAGAACAGGAACTATTAGGCACTCGCTGTGAATTTTTAAAAAAAAGTTAATTGGCTTTTAAATTGAATAAATAATAGACAAATGTTTGTTAAGACTGTTAGGTTCACATCTGTTAAAACGACACTGAATCCGACTGTATCGACGTTAAAAAAGCTTTGAACTGTGCAGCTCTGAGTCTGCTGGGGCCAAAACTCGGGAACAAGCAGAAGGGACTTTGAACGTTCAGCTTGTGTTTATTTGTCTGAGGTCTCTTTGGATTAATTATTCATGCAAGTGCATCAAAAAATGAATCAACAAAATCTATTTTTTAAGAGTCGAGTCACCTGTTCTTATCAAAACCTCTTCAGACGCCCGCGAGTGAAATGAGGGATTACACAGGATCCAAAGTGTTTTATAAACTCAACAATCTACGCAAGTTGCCTTTATACAAAGAAAAAAAAACAACGTTATTTGTACCGTGGTAGAATAAAAAGATAGAAAAAGCATATTTAGTAGAAATTGTATTCCAAAGAACCGAAATAGCAACTTTCATCTGCATAATAATAGATTTAAAGCTGCACTGCCCTTTGACCTCTAATAGCAGCCAGATTATTTTCAGCTTCTCATTAATTAGGATTGCTGGTTAGTCGAGGATTAACCAATCCATTCATTTTGTTATTTTACTACGGCAATCTAATGTTTTCCTCATGTTAAGCACTTTGATTCTGATCCTGATGTCGATCTTTGATGATTAAAAAAAAAGCACCAAAAAATAATTTAGGTCAAAAATGGAGGATTAATAGAAACTATGAAATCAAATGAAGTGCAGAGAGATTGTGTGATTAATCTGGGCAGGAATGACACTTAGTTGCCCTATTGGTCTGTACCACGAAGCATTGCATCTCTCCACATGATCCTTCATGAATAAAATAATGCAGGAAAGTATTTAAAAACTCATCAATAATTTACATTTCCTCTCTCTGTTCCACCGGAATTTATATTAATCACATACCGTAGCGGTTTGTTTTCATGACCCTTATTTCTCTTATTATCGTCATTATTTTTTGTTTTTCACCTGTTTAGGTTTTGGAGGTGGTCCGCTCCAATTACGACACTCTGACCCTGAAGCTGCAGGACGGTCTGGACCAGTTTGAGAGATATTCAGAGCAGCCAAAAGAAGCTGCGTTCTTCAAGGAGCTGGTGAGAGACCAGATGCGTTCGTACTTTGGTCACTCTGAGACCATCCAATTAATTTAAGAGATTAAGAACACACCAGGGAGGCGTATTGTTTTTTTTTGTTTGTTTGTTTGTTTTTTTGTCAAATGTCCAGTGGGACGACCGGGACGTTTTTTTTTTGTTTGTTTGTTTTTTTTTTTATACCACTTTTTAAACTAATAAGATCAGATTAACTTTCATTTACATTTAAGATGTAAGAACTTTTGCTAACACCTTATTTGAAGGGGTTTGCATAAGACTGACATGATACTGTCATAAACATGACATAACACCTGTTATGAACATGAAGGAGTCTTCATGAATGTTTGACTGTTGTTATGAAGCGTCATTTGGTAAATAATTACACTTTTAATGCAACTTTAATTCAACTTTTAGTGCAACTTTACATTAAAAGTGTCTTTATTTACTAAATGACACTTCATGACAACAGTTCATGAAAACTCCTTCATGTTTATGACCATTATGTTTATGATAATGTCATGTCGGTCTTATGCACAGCCCTTCAAATAAAGTGTTTCAAAATCTTTTAAATATTTTGTCTATAGAAATATAGAAATAACATATTTATCTCAAATATTTTTCAAACTACCAAGTCGGAAGTGCGTTCAAGAAACAAACAAGCCGCTTGTTGCCGCCCACGGCCTTTTCTTGGAATAATTTAGCTTTTGGAGCTTAGAAGGCCGTGTGCGTGCGTGTGTGTGGGTGTGTGCGTGTGTGCGTGTGTGTGTCCTCGGCTCAGTGGGAGTGTGTTTCTCTCCGGTGACGACCCGTTTCTGTCTGCAGGTGCGCTCCATCAGTCTGAACGTGAGGAAGAACGTCTCTCTGAACACGCTGAGTCAGGACGTGCTGCTCAAAGAGTTCTCCACCATCTCCTGAACCTTTGAGTTGGCCTTCATGTGCATGTGGACCCAGACACACACTCACTCACACACACACTCACACACACACACACATGCAGCCATCCCACACAGACCAGACAAGTCCTCAATGGTTCTTTCCATTTCCGCAACCTTTGTCTGTGAACCAGGCGGTGGAAAACCGATGGACGCCGCGCCGACTGACCCGGACGCAGCAGTCCAATCCCTGTCCATGCTCTCTTCTTCTGTGGTTCTGGATGTGTCCGAATGCAATCAGCTGGACTGTTACTGACAGGGGAACAAAAAGTATTTCTCCTGCTGTTCATATAATCCCAGTTCGTGACATTTTAGGCTTTCCGTGTTCCCTAAGCTGAGGTGATGGTGGTTCTGAGCAGTTTTGATCCGAGTGACTTTCGTTGATTTTTAAGTTTTTTGCTCTTGAAAATGTGGAGTGGAGTGAATGTAAAAAGAAACAAACCTCTGTAGTAAAGTAGTATTTTCTACTTTTATTTCTGATGAAGCGTAGAACAATAAGGTGATTGAGTTGAAGATGCCGCAAAGTGATTAAAAACTGACGACAGCTAATGAGAAATCCCTGCTGTTACCGTCATTTTTCTTTAACAAACTAACCTGGGAGTTTTGAGGTCTTCACACACACACACACGCACGCACACACTTGTGTGCGTTTTGGCACTAATTACGACTGTTTATAGCGGAAAAACAACCTTGATACAAAACTCTCTGAGGTGATTATTTTTAGTTTAAAGTCGACATTAATTATGTTATTTTATCCAGTGTATGGTCTGTCTTTCATCTCTAAATCCTGTAGGTGTATTTATGTTTTTTTTTTATTTTTTATAAAGATTCTTTTCCAACTTAATTTTTTTTTCTCAGATGATGGATACATCACCACATCAAGTTTCTTTCACAGCCTTTCATCAGATCAGCTAATGTGCGCTCGGTCACCTCACTCAGCAGTGAAAGATGTGCTTTCTTTTGATGAATACAGTGACTGAAAACAAACGTTTTTCTTTTGTCTGGGGTCATTTGTTTCTCCTGAGTTTCCCGTTTAGCAGCTGTGAAATGTGAGGCTCGTCTCCAGGTAGACGGAGCGCGTGTGGGCTCGGCTGCACACTTGGCCGAGTCGGGTTTCCGTCCGCCTTGTGGAAAAAGAGCTTTGTTCGTTCAGGTGAAATGAAAATACTGAGGGGTTTTGTGTTTGGCGCAGGATGTAAGAGCTGGTTTATTGGCGAGTTTGAAGGGCTTCTGATAAAAGTTGTGAATAAAACATGGTCTCACCTGCAGCAGATGTAGTGAATCTCAATATTATGCATCCCTGTGAAAAGGCCAGTTTTGTGAGTGAGTAAATGAGAAGATGAGTAATTTCAAAATGTGACAATTGCATTTCCAGTTGCAGGATAACTACTCTCTACCCGTTGAGGAGCCACAGTCAACAAAATGGTGGCAGCTGGTGATACGGGTGTTTGCCCAGGGCTCTATTAGAAAGTGGGTTGCACAAGCTACCAGCTTTTCTGTCAATTACATTGTGAAAAAGTTTTCCATTGGGTTTTTTTTGTTTGTTTTTTCAGCAGTCAGTCCTGCTGAAAATGTTTTTGTTTTTTTTTCATTCTGATTATCTGATATATTTTGACTAAAGAGTAGGGAGCAAGAAATAAGACATCAAAACCTTGGTTGAGATCTCCCAGAACCTGGTAAAATAAAAAAGTATTTTAATAAAAAATTAACAAGTGCAAAGCTAAAGCCATACAAATATAAGGAAATGTCATATTTTCAAAAATCCATCTCCAACTCCTGGAAAAGTGGCTGTACCTGGGGGAAAAAATCCCTCAAGTAAAATTATGAAACATCAGGATAAGAGAAATCTTTTTTTTTTTTATCCAGGAAGAAAAAAAAAACTAATGCTTGTTGGTGATGAACAGAGTGCTTTAAAAAAAAAAAAAAAAAAAAAAGCCAGGAAGGCGAGTGAGGGATTATTACATCCTCTATCGGAAGACCGAGAGAAATAATCCACGAGCTGCAGGAGAAAGACCAGGTACAAAGGAGAAATATGCAGAAAAATGAGGCCCAGTGAGATATAAAGAATCAAAAAGAGGAAAGGCAGAAGCGAAGCCTGTCCCAGAGAGGTATTTAAATGCACTCTGTGCCTTGGGACTGGTAAATCTAGCAGTATTGATGTTTGTTCTCCTTCAGCACCAGTGGGAAGCGGAGCTGACAGATAACCAATAACAAGCTCTGACTGATGCATGTAGAGGGTTGTAACATACTCTGAAAAATAATCCTCTGACAGACAAATTGACTCCACATCTGAGCTTTTGCAGTAAACGTCATAAACCAGAGCGTTTAAAAGGAGCTACGGCTGCAACCCAGAGACAAAAACTATTTTAAATAAAGAGTGACTTGGGTGGAGACAAAGGACGCTGCCTCCACCCAGATGAATATTTGATGAGGAGGCTGATATGCTCCAATGAAACATCAGGAACACACAGCAGCGTTAATGTGGCGCCACAGAAACACACAGGCTGAGGTTTGGCCACAACTAACATCTCGACTCTCACATCAGGGAAGGATTATCTACGAAAACAGCAGAACTAACTCATCTGTTCAGCTCACTGGAAATGATCCAGAAAGACAACAACCTCCAACCAACTTCAGATATTTACATGACATCTCACTGAAAGTAAATGAGGCCTTCACTTTGGACTTGATTATTTTCAATTTGCTAAATGACAGAATGATGACAGATGTCGTTTTTTAGATGAAATACAGACAACAATGTAAAAGAGAGAGAGAAAAAAATACCTTTTTATTTAAAAAAAAACTCCATGTTGAAAAATAATCAAATTTAATTTGATACTGTTCATTTGAAGACCTTTCTAATCTTTAGCTTCTACAGATTCTCTGCTCAAGTTGTTACTAAATATGTAACAGTCCGTACAAGCATGTTGATTAAATTAAAACATTTCTAAATGTTTCAGGGGTATGAATACTTCTGAGCTTCTCCTCGGTTAGCGCAACTCCTCTTTTTTGTAACGCAACCAGTTCCAGCATCCAAGCTCCGACTTCCGAGTCAAATTGAACGCAGCATGATCATAAGAGGAACCAGTGGGAGCTAATTATGGCGGCGCTAACAGCTGCTACCCGTCCAGAACCTCGATGGGATTCTGTCCTTAGTGTCGATTCAAACTCTGAGGAAACATGCTCACAAATATACCGTGTCCCACTGAATTGGTGAGACAAAAAAACAAAAACAAACAAACAAAAACCCATCAGAAATGCTGATAAATAGTTCATATATGTAACTTGTCCTGCGCTTGTTAGGCGGCAGCCATTAGTGAGGCTTTTTAAATCAGTGATGACGGTTTTTATTGATCGGGACTCAATTGGTGATTCTGGGAACAAGGAAGCGGGTCGCTGTGTGAGTTTTCCCAGAGATGTGAATCCGATTCATCCATCTTTCTAACATGTTGGTGATTGCAAAATATAATCAGGTAAATAAATAAGCCAGGGTCGTTCAGAGGCTAATCACATAAGAGGATTAACAAAGGGCTGCTGTTAAACAAAAAGCTGGTACATTTTCATCATCATCGTTATTATTATTATTATTATTATTATTATTATTATTATTTACAAACAACTCAGTAAGCAATTCATTGAAAAAGTATTTACACCCCAAAATGTTTTTTTTGTTTTGTTTTTTTTCATAGTTCATCACATTTAAATGACAAACTAATTGAGTTCATTGAGATTTTGTGCAAGTACAATGAAAACTGTACTTGGCTTTCAAAATTTTTTACTAGGAAAAATCTTAACAGTGTGGTTGGCATTTGTATTTAACCCCCTCTTACTCTAATACAGATCAATAAAATTCAGTTTAGAAGTTATCTATAGAGTCTCAGTCAGAGGCTGGTTAGCCTGGGGATATTTAAAGGGGAAAAAAATCAGAAAAAACTCAAAGGAGAAATCACAACTTGCAGTTTAAAAATGACAACACCAAACAAGACCTAATGGAAGGATCTGGAAAGCAGCGACTTGAAACGGAGAGCTTTAAATTCTGGGGAGGTGATTACTGGCACCTGGCTCAGGTTTAATCAACAGAATGCCCTGCAGCTGAGTCAGGGGAGAACCGAGGAACAAAATGACCAGAGTTATCACTGAGAAACAGAAAGATGACTAAAAACAGAGAGTTCAAGGAAATGATAGAAAAATGTCAAACTCACGAATGATCTATTGAAACAATGACAAGCAAAACCAACGACTCACGGATCTTGGTAATGCGAGAGCATTCAGCAAGGTAGACATTAATCAGAGAAGAGAGAAGTACGATAATTAAAGAGTAACTGCATGGATCAGGTATTAGGGGACTTCATGGTAGAGCGGCAAGAAAAAGTCACAACAAAGCCCACTTAGTTTGTGTAAAGGACGCTAGGATTAAATTGTTCGGCAAATAAGCAGAACCTTGTGTGAAAGTGTAATACTCCATGTTGAATTCAACATCCTCAAGGTAATACTTGGTAGTGGCAGCATCAGGCTGTGGGGGGATGCTGAAAGAAAACTGCAGAGGACCATAGACCAGGATGGATCCAAAGGATCTAGGAGAAATAAAATAAAAATGATTTTGATTAAAATATATTAATGAATGGCCCAGTTAAAGCTCAGACTCAGGAGTCTGGAAAAATAATACGCAGGACGCCCGTTTTTGTTTTTAATGTTAATAATAATTTAATAACAAAACCCATGTATCCTTCTCCTTCCAGCGTCTCCCAGAGAAGAGGAGATGTGTCCGCTTCTCTGTGACGCTGCGCCCCCCTCCCTTCCTCTTTCCCAACAAATGTGAGGCGCGCCAGCGGGACAGACTCAGCGCGGTTCCAGTTCTTGTGCGCCAACTATCAGGAAAGTGACGCTTGAATCGAAAACCTCCACAGAATCCATCCGAGCCGTGGATGAGAGTCGGAGTAAGAAAACGCGTGTCAGTTTGGGGAAAAGAAGGGACCACGGAGAGCTTTGCGCGGACAGCTTTCCTCCCTTGTTGATCTTTTCCTTTTCTTTCCGAGCAGCGCGCACAGACTGACATGTCAGCGGGAGTAAAGACGTGAATGAAGCGCAGCGCGGACCCCGCAGCGCCAGCGCGGCGGTTTGGTGAAGAGAAAAGGATGAAATCCAGGAGTCAGGATCAGAGTCTCTCTGACTCCAGAGAGCTGGACAGATCTTTCGATCCGCTCACAGGTGAGGTTACTCATCATCATCATCATTGACAGCAGCAGCATTGTTTATTTAATGCTGTTTGCTGGCTTGGATTTACTGATGGCTTTTGATTGATTTCCTCTTACTGAATGACGGTAAACATCATGTTTCAAAGAGCTGTATCACGCGCGTGAATTAACTTTAAATCAGTTTTACCAGTGGAAAAAAAAAAAGCTGTATGGATTTGATCTTGATGCTGTTTTATCCCAGAAAGTAACATAGAGCAATGATCGCACAACTACTTCATGAAATGGATATCCGGCGCCCCTCATCGGTGCCGCCTAATCAGGGTCATGCCTCTGGTATTGACTAGATTATTTACACGCCCACAGGCAGCTGTTAAATCCACAAAATGTTGACGAGAAGGAATTTTTTCCGCCATCACTTTGGCGCCCCCTCTATCGCAGCGCCCCTATGGGTCGCATTTAGTGCATATCCACTTTTTTGCGCCACTGGGAAGATGGATCGGAAGTTTGAAGGGGGGGGGGAAAAAGACCCACTGTTGCTCAAGATTATGAGGCATTTTATGGATAAAAAGATTTATGTAGAAATGATCTATTTATAGAAGTAGTATATTAAGCTTTCAATGTGGTTGTTTCACTTTTAACATCTTTGAAGTAGAGTGCAAAAGTTTTCACATCACTGCCACAAACTTCATAGTATTTTATTTGGGTTTTATGCAATAAAGTAGGATATGAGCTCAACAGAACAAAGATGGCAAATCATAAAATTGTGATACACGTTAATGAGTCAAAACGTGTGGAGTTACTTCTTTGCTGCAACTATATCATCTCTAACCACTTTCAAGAAAAGTATCAGCATGATGCTGCCACAACCTTGTTTTACCTTTAGGGTGATGTGTTGTTTTTCCAACCACCCACGTAATGTTTATATGTAAAAGGGCAAGATGAGTATTTGTCTCCTCTGACCAGGGCATCAATTTCCATGCTTATGTTTTCTCCTGATAAACTACAAATACAGCTTTCTGTCAACAATGTCCTTCATCTTGGCACTTAAGAAAGGCCAGGTTTGTGGAGTGTGTGTGTAAGATGTACTCGCTCTACAGATTCTAATAACCCGACCCTTGTTGTCTGTGGTTGTAACATGAAAAAAAAAAAAAAAAAAATGAAGACGGATCAAACTTCCACTCAGAATAGCTTGGCCTGCTTTGAACATCCTGGGTATTAATTTTGCTAAATCAAATATTTATTATTTGCCACCAGGTTGAGGAACAAGTATTTAAATGTGTACCTTAAAGTAAACTGTAGTTTATGAGTCTGTATTGAAATAAAATAGACATTTTTTATATGAAAAAATGCTAAAGTTATACCTGTCAGTGGGAGCCTATGCAGGCTGAGATCAGTGTATTTCTTATCTTTGTTTTTTCCCCTCCTCTGTGGAGATCACACACACATTTCTCTGTACTTTGAGTCTCTCTGTCCTTCTTCTGACAGCTCCCAAATATAGTGAAACAAGCTGAAGTAGCATTTAAAAATAACCAAGAAGCCACTTTTATTGCTGTTTCTATCACAATTTCAGAATCTTTGTAAACTACTTCAGTGACTGCAGATGTTGATCATCAGAGGCAGGGCAGCACATGGATTCATCTCCAGGTTAACCAAACACTGATCAGGTTTGAGGAAATATAAACAAACCGTTTTTTAAACAAAGAAAGCCTGAGGGATAAAAACTATTCTTGCAAAAAAAAAGTAAAGTCCAGCTCTTTTAGAAAGGTTCATATACAATATTTATCAGCTGCCCTGATATTCAGGCTGCTGAAATCCTCGTGTGTTCATGCGATATATTCTTGAGGCAGTACATTTTTGTCAAGTCATCATTCGTATGCGTCTCGCCCCATGTCAGTGACCCCGAGGTCAAAGTGATGTCATCGAAAAACTGCTTTCTATGGAGTTGTTTTCTTGGAAAAGGAGGACTATTGCTTCTAGAGCAGAATAAAACTTTAATAATATTCTACTTTAAATAGGTGCGGGACAAACTTGTGTTATGAGTTCAGTCATTTAAAAAAAACAAACAAAAGAACTGGAACGCCCTCCAAAGTCAAATTTCCCACTGGGAAACTGGAAGCAACTCCGACTGCCCCCCAGTTACGACTTGTAAGGCGGTCGTCACATCAACAGGAAGATGTGGTAGAAACACATTTGTAAGAAGACGCACAAGAAAGTGTCTTAAGTCAATAAAACATGTAGTGCCTGCAAATAAGTTTCCAAGTTTGGCTATTTAAAGCTTAAAATGTTTGTTAGAGGTATTGCTAGCAATGTTTACTTGCGTCACCATGTTGAAACTCCAACTTCTTAACCCTCATTATTACCAAGCATTTGGCTTGTGTGCTTCTCATTATTGTAATTCCTGAACTGTTCAACATAGGGAGATTTTAAAAAGTGCCAACATGTTGAGAAATTTCACTTTGAGGGTATAAATATATATCAATGAATCACGTTTATTTGCATCACATATTTCAGCAACAAAGCAGTTCAAATTGCTTCACATCATAAAACCCCAAAATAAAACATCATAAAAACATCACAGTCACCAATTTGAGAAACTAGTTAACATTGTTTTGTCTATGCACACATACATAGAAAGAATTTATATGATACATTACCAAAAACTCCACCAAATGTAGAACTTAAAGGCGGCCAGTGACAGTTTTCCAACTACTTTCTGGACATTGCTTCGTCTTCCACAAGGAGCTGCGTCCCAATCACGATCAAAAGCTAAAAACACAACAGCAATTTTCAGGAGGAGGTTGTTGCATTTTTTTCTTGGAGTTTCACTTCACAGCATGCCACAGAGATACGCATCTGAAAACCACTTCACAAACCAGGGACAGAAGAAGCTGTGGTTGACAGAAGATGAGGTTGCTCCAGTAAAAAGAGCAAAAATACAGACTATAAAATAAAACAAAACAAAAAAAAAACCCCAGACAACTCAGTTGTGACTTGAACGCTGTTACCTCAGGTCTGGCTTCAAACCTGGCTGCAAGATCCCAGATACAAAGTAACTGAAATGCAGCATGATCAGAGTTTCGTACCCAAAACTACTAATTTTCCTGCTGAAACTGAAAGTGGGTTAATGTAGTGGATTGTGGGATTGATAGTCCTTACACCACCCTTTCCTTACACCACCCTTAAGTCAGTTTCAGACCCTCATTGCTGGATGTTCAACAGTGACAACGAAAAGGAAAAATTTTCTCAAAAGGAGGAAACTTCCAGGAGAACCTGGAAGTTTTGGCATGAACACCAGTCTGGGGGTTCAGACAACTAAATGCAGACACAAAAATAAAATCTTGGGCTTTTTTTTCTCCAATTCATTTCGTTGAGGTCTGCATCTCAGCACAGCTCTGATGAGATTCTAGTAATTCCAAGAGGACAAAATTTTTAAATCAAATTCTTTTTAGATTTGCCTCTGTGTTGAGGATCTTTGTCCTGTTGATGTTTTACTTTGGGAAGAGCTTCGGCTAGCTTGATTCAAGAATACTCTGCAGTATAGAGGAGGTCACAGTCAACTCAATTACCAAGAGGTGCTCCAATTCTCTTTCTGAAACAACCAAACTATTTACATAAACTGATAACACACCTGTACTACAATTCAACTGAACAATAGATAAATCACAATTAATAAAACATGCCTGCCAAAGAAACCACCAGTTATACAAATCAGTGATTTATATAAAACGTTTTAAGATTGAATAGGGCTGGGCAATGAAACAATGTCTATTGTGATAGACACAATCAATATCAATAGAAAATATGTCCAATAGACGCCAGTTGCAGTACCGTGACTGCCACTGATGGATGCCCTGGTGGAGAAGAAAAAGGCTTATTTGTCCATCTAGCTTACTAAACGTGATATTATTTATTCAGGTTGTGGCAAATGAATTAATTTGTCACAAGAAATGTAGGCAATTGCTGCGCTCAGGAATAAAATCTCAGCCGCCCGTGGACAGTTCACAGAATACGAACATTATGTTTCAGTATGTGGGAGCACTTTCAAGTTTTGCCACCGTTTCCCATAAATCCTTAAAAATAAAAAAAAGCACAACTTGGAGTGAAAGGAAATGAGAACAACCGCTCAAGAGGAAATTGAGCATGAAGAGGAAAGGTCACATCACCAGTTTGGCAGTATTATGAATATTTAAACCAAACAACTAATCAATAATTATTGTGATATAAAAAGGCTATATTGTGATTCGTATTTCAGCCATATTGCCCAGCCCTAAGGTTGAAATACGAAAATTAACTGCTGAAACCAACCAGTGAAGACTGTTGCCTTAAATGACGTGGAAATATTTCACAGCCAACTGCAACAATGCAGTTCAAGTATTTCTCTTCCAGGGTGAGTTTTCATGTGTGTGTGTTTATATGTGATTTCTGTCTAAATCTTTGTCCACAACAGAAAGGTTTCTGTCCTTTGTGGATTCTCATATGTGTTTAAACTTTGTTTTTTGCCAAATCTTTGACCACAAAAAGCATAAAAGAAAGATTTCTGTTCTGTGTGGACACACAAAGTGTATGTTTACAAGTGATTTATGGCTAAATCTTTGTCCACAAATATCACTACAGAAAGGTTTCTGCT
The DNA here is from genome assembly GCA_903066825.1 of Alfaro cultratus. Taxonomy (NCBI): domain Eukaryota; kingdom Metazoa; phylum Chordata; class Actinopteri; order Cyprinodontiformes; family Poeciliidae; genus Alfaro; species Alfaro cultratus. Next base: position 3,532 of record CAEFZX010019037.1, on the reverse strand, counting down.
ATGTGAATTCTCATGTGTGTATTTAAATTAGATTTCTGACTAAATCTTTGTCCACAAATATCACAACAGAAAGGTTTCTGTCCTGTGTGAATTCTCATGTGTGTGCTTAAACTTACTTTATGGCCAAGTCTTTTTCCGCAAATATCACAACAGTAAGGCTTCTGTCCTGTGTGGACTGTCATGTGTATGTTTACATGTAATTTCTGTCTAAATCTTTGTCCACAAAGATCACAACAGTATGGTTTCTGTCCTGTGTGGATTCTCCTGTGTGTGTTTAAGCTTCCTTTATCGGTAAATCTCTGTCCACAAAAATCACAACAGAAAGGTTTCTCTCCTGTGTGGACTCTCCTGTGTCTGATTAAAGTTGATTTATGGCTAAAACTTTGTCCACAAAGATCACAACAGAACGGTTTCTGTCCCGTGTGGATTCTCATGTGTATGTTTAAAGTTTGTTTTAGGTTAAATCTTTGTCCACAAACATCACAACAGAAAGGTTTCTGTCCTGTGTGTGTTCTCTTATGTCTGTTTAAAGTATTTTTTCTAGCAAATGTTTTACCACAGTCTTCACAGCTAAACTTCCCTTCTGTCTGTACTTTACTTTGTGAATCTGCATTTTTCTCCTCTGTAAAACATTTACTACTATCAACTGAGCTTGAAGACCCTATTTGTGAATGATTCCCGCCGGTCTGAAGAGAGTAACTGTGAACATCAAACTCAAATGAGCTAAAAGATTTGTTAAGAATGTCTCCATTTGACTTCCAGGCATTGCTCTTGTCATTAGTTTTCAGTCCAGAATCTGACAAGTGTTTCAACTCAGAGACATGGTTTACATCATCGTCCTCTTCGTCATTCTCAGAATCTTCAGTCTCAGAAGATTGTGGAGATGGTTCGATTTCTTCAATCTTGATGGATTCACCTTCATAATTCTCTTCTGGAAGATCTATGCCTTTAATTTGGTCTTGATAAAAATTATGTGAGAGCAGAATGGACTGTACTTCATCCTCACTCTTTATAGGAGTAGTAGAGACTGGAAACCTGATGACATCAATCTCCTCCTTCTTGTTGAGCTGCTCTTCTCCCAGACTGATGCAGACTTCTTCCTGCTCCTCCTTTATCTGGTGCAGCTTTGGGTCATGCAGCTCAGCAACAGATCTGTGGTCTTCAGGAGCTTCTTCTTTAACCATCAGTATCTGCTTAACATCTGCAGCAAACATGGAAACACATTATGCTCATCACCCATTTTTATTCCCAGGATAAAGGAGTTTAACAGAGTGATCAAGTGACATCATGGCTTGTTAAAACTCTGGGATATGCCCTTTGAAGAAACTCTAGAACCAAAATGTATCAGTTTGCTGCTTGTTTATCCAGTAGCCATAAAATAAAAATAAAGAAAAAGAAAAAAAAAAGCCTGAATCTGGCCAATCTGAGCTGTGATGACGTCTACTAAGCAGGTTTTCCACCGCTATCCTGAGAGAAGACGAACCTCTGCTCCCCAGCCACTGCAACAGCTTTTCACTTTCCCCAGCCACTGCAACAGCTTTTCACTTTCCCCAGCCACTGCAACAGCTTTTCACTTTCCCCAGCCACTGCTGCCGCCACGCCCATTTGTACATTGGAACGTCAACTCACTAGCCACCGGAAATCTCCCCGTTCCTAAAAATTGTTCCAGTAAGATCAGAGAAAATTAGCTTAGAAAAAAAGACTATTTTTTCTCAGACAGTATTTGTGAACTGTCTGAGGTTAAATGGCTTGAGTGTAAACAAACCACTGTGCCTTGGGTATAAATATCTGTTTTGTAAGATTATTAACCAAGCTTATAATACACTGGGAGAAACCCTGTAAAGCTGTCAAATTGTATAATATATTGCAGCTGCAATTAAACGCTCTGTAATGCGTAAGCTAAGGAGCAATTCTTGATTTTGCTGTGTTTACAACACAGGTCATTTATTTTGTCATCCTAAGCAGACATTAATGATGACATTAGTGTGTTTATGATGACCACAAAGCACCAGTTAAATGTGGTACTGAAATGTACACGTGGGACTTAAGAAGGATCTCTAAAATAAAACAGCAGCACTAGTTTGTTGACAAGTTCAGCCACTAATTGACATAATCTCATCTGCCAGATGTTGTCAAATTGAGAGCCATCTTGCCCATTAACTTTTTAAATTGATGTCTAAGAAGACCAAATGTCAAACTTCTTAGTTTGAAGTTTGGTCAAACTAAAAAGTTTGAGCAAGTGCCGTCTTGTTAATGGTCCAAAAGGATGTTAATCTCCAATTCAGCAAATTGTTTTAGTTAATAGATTGTTATATTTTGAAGAAAATTTGTCTGTGTTTATGTGCACTGCCTGCTGTTTGAGAACGTCAATGTGCAAGGTCACCTGATAGTGGTAGGGGAGCTTGGGCAGTCCACCAACAGTATGCCATGTGTTTGCATCAACAGATGTTAAAAGTTGACTGAAATTCAATATGATTAGGCAATAATGTTATTGGAATACGTTAATACTTAAAAACACATGACAATATTCTTAAAAAAAAAAAAGCTAATAAAACCTATAAGTAATATAATATAATTCTCTATATTTTTGCTTTCCATTTAAATCCTAAATAAGCAATTAGCTATTGGCTTGGCCTTCAAACAAGCTGTGTAATGCCAGTCACATTCAGAGTAATCTATCCAGAATTTCAATATGTGTTTGGTCAGAAATACAACACAATTAAGAAGCTTTAAATTATTCCACATTTAAATTTCAGTTAATTTTGTAAAAGTGCACAGAATAAATTTCATAGTTTGATTATAGTTGTAGCTACAGCCTGATGCTGTGACTTTAATCTTTGTGTTTGAGCTTGGTTTGTTCACAAATATACCTCAGGAAATAACAAATTATCACTGATTGCTATTAAGCTGGGAATGGGGCCCCTAAATCATATTTTGCATAAGGCTCCATAATACCAAGTCACACTTAAAAGTAAAAAAAATTAAAAGGAAAATGACCAAAAATGAACGATAATTATTTGTAGGTTCAACTAAATATTCTTAGGGTACACAATTTAAGTATTTCTTGTATTAGGTTTTCTTAGTGTCTGTAGCTTGGTGCAATATTTTGCTTTGCTGGTTTTGACTGGTTATTTATCCAAGTGACGGCAGTATTTGCAAGGGACACTCTCAAAAAGACATTCCCTCCAGGAAGGCGCAATGTTTTTTCTGTGATTGTTGCAGCCTAAAATTACCGATTTTGTGGCACCTTTTTCAAAACGTTGCGGTCAAAGTTGTACATTTTTAAGCTTTATTTTGTGCCATAACATGGCCTTACAAAAAAAAAGTTGAAACTGCTGCACACAAACATTAGTTTCCTTCTCTTTTACTCATCAAGCTATGATCCTTCCTTACCTGGGAAGATCTGCTTCTGGCCTCTGGTGTAATGACTCTTTGCTCTTTCTGTTGCGGCATTAATATTTTTGGTAGTAATGGGACGCCATATCATTGTCTTGTGACATACGAGCAATAACTTCGTTTGATAACGTCTTTC